>RJWM01045561.1:0-12755 GCA_004363535.1 Dasyprocta punctata | reverse complement strand
CTTCTTTTCCTCTTTTCCTCCTGCTTCACTGCACATTAAACCTAGAAGGCTTCTAGTTAAAAATGCATGTGAAAAAAAGCAATTAATGATTGCGGTAGCTCACTTTGCAGGGCGGCTTCCTGTGTGCTTTTGCATATGCATTATTTCATTTTCCCAGCAACCCCTCAATGGGCAGAGTGCCACAGCTGAGAAGGCCTGGGGAGGGGAAGGGACACACACAAGGACACAACCAATTAAGAGCATAGCAGGGATTCAAACACAGCTCTGTTGGACTTCGGACTCCAAATACTTCTGTCCGTACCACTGTGTCTGTTAAGCTATGTGAATGTAGGGTGTGATAATTTCATTGATGTCAAGGTTCTTTTACTAGAAAGAAGGGAAAACTGTGTATCGAAGACTGCAATAGGTCTCTTAGCCTCAGTCTTCAAACTTTACCTATGCTAGCTTCCTTGGTATTCTCAATTCACTAGTTGTATAAACTGACTCCTCCAATTCACTCTCCCTTGTGAGGTCCTTTCCCTCGAACTCCAAACTTCTATACTTGGTTGTATACTTTATGTTTCCACCTCAAATTTAATATATTCAAAACTGGCCATGTGATCCTCACCTTTAAACTGTTTTCTCTCAGCTACTTCTTAGCTTAGTAAATAGCACCACTGCATCTAGGAGGTACTGAGGCCAACCGAAACAGAGTCTTATAGATTTCTTTTTCTCTTATCTGGAATACAGAGTCAGATTTATTAAGGAATTATGTACAGAACCCAAGCATTTTGCATCTCCTCAACTATTTCCCTGGTGCCATCACTGTTACATCCTACCTGCATTGTGAGATGGCCCCTGATGAATGTCCCATTTTTGTCCTTTTTCCTTCTAGTCTAATCTCTGCTTACCAGAGGGCTTTTTCTAGAGTGTAGGGGGAACATGTGCTCTCTGTGCTCAAAGCCCTCCAGTTTCTTCCCATTTATGTGAAATTCATGGTCTTACTGTGAGCTGACAATATCTGTTCTCTTCCAGCACCCCTCTCACCTATCTGCTCCAGCCTTCTTTTCTCATCTGTAGTCACTCTGGCCACCTTGCTGTTCCTTCACACACATCCAACATACTACTTGTTTCTTTTCTGTTCTGCCCTCCACTCAGTAATAGAAGGTCCATGAGACCAGTCATATCTGTTACTTTTTTTCCTGCTGTACTTCTACCTTGAACAACAGTGCATAATGTAAGATAGATATTCAGTAAGTACTTTGTTGGATGAATGAATGACCATCTTGGCAGTGACATTATAAAAGCATGAGGGTTCAGACCTCCTGCAGAAAAGTGGGCTATCAGCTTGCTTTACTTTTAGCACAAAATACTTCTTTAAACCTTGGAGCCATACCTCTTAGCCAAACAGGGCAGGAGAGCCAGTCCGCATCAGTAGAGCTGTGGAATATTTACTCTGTATTTATCTTGATTGATGGTTTGGTTCAAATTATGCTTTATGGGAAATTCATTCCCTCCCAGTGTTGCTTCTGCCAACAGAGAGAAGACAATTATTTCTTCTTCATAAGATTTTCATCTCAATCTTCTATCTTTAAGAACTCAATTGTAGTGACACAACCATTCCAAATTTCATCCTGATCAAACCAAATGCTGTACTTGTAGTTTAACCACCTTTCCCTACTCGGTTCTGCTCCCCTTATTTTCTCATGTTTCCCCATTATGGAGTATTGATTGGTGCTGTTTCCCAGTTAGAGTCTTAAATCCATGAGTCTGGAATTTTTTTAGGAAACATTTTATTGCCTCATGGTGTGTGTGTGTGTGTGTGTGTGTGTGTGTGTATGTGTGTGTGCTTGTGTCTTAAGTTCACATGCGTGAAAGAGTTACAATGGTTTTTCTTTTACTTAGTTATAAAATATTTAGAATGAAAGGTCAGATGTAATTGAAAATGTATGACTTATATTTTCATTCTGGTTTTGGCTCTAATGGTCTGTATGATTTTATCTAATACTCTTGCCCTTTCTGAACCTTTCTGACCCATAAGAAAGTGTGCGGTGATTATATCACTTATTACTTTTTAAACGTTCTCCTTACAAGGTTTTCTTTTCTTTTCTTTCTTTTTTTTCTGTGATGCTGGAGATTGAAGCCTTTAACATGCTAGGCAAACACTCTATTACTCAGCTGTATTCTCAGGTCTAAAAAATATTTCTTATAAGCAGAGAAAATCAGTAGGGTTTTCTTTGTGGGAAATTGTATAAAATTAGTAGAGTAAAATTTTGACTAAATAGAAAAAATACATAAAGTTTTATTTTTATAAGACATTTTCAGGGTTCAGAGAACAAGATGATCTTCACATGCCCCCCCATAATTCCTGCTTATCCATTCATTTATCTAATTATTAAATGTTCATCATTTTCTGGTATCAAAATTTGCAATGGTAAGATTGCAAATTGCTTAGGGTCAAAGAGCAAAAACAGTATCTTAAACAAATAGGAGCTTTGCTCCCCACACACATATTACTTCCAAGGTTATTAAGTGACATGAAGAGTTTCATCATTCTCTACTTCCAGGGTCCTAAGATTCTCTTTGCCTAACCCGCCAATGGTATGATGTTGTGCTCATCTGTATGATCTAGCATTTGTTTTTTGAAACAACCTTTGTGTTCCAGCTCTCAAGAAGGAGTAAAAGGAACATGAAGGCATGGCTGTTTCCTTAAAAATATGAGTGGTGATTGTGTCCATCCCTTCTGCTCATATCCCACTGGCAATTAGTCATACGCCTCTATTGCCTGGTCATGCCTATCTTCAAGGAATCATGGCCTATTTTCCATATCCCTAGATGAAAAGAGATTTATTACAATTTAAAATACACTGGGATAGTGGATTTGTAGGAACAGCTACCAATTTCTGCTACAGGTATTGACATTCTAATTTTATAGATTCATGAACTGCAGCCAATACAGGGGAACATACCCCCGGCTTTTAGACCCTGGTTGGGGTGGAACTTTGCTCAGAACCCGAGTCACTGGGGTCTGACGGATGGTAGAAGGGTTTGGAGTTAGACAGACCTGAGTTGGTTACTGACTAAGTTTTTGTAAGGCTTATTAACATTTTGAGCTCTGTATGTGAAATGGGGATAATTTCCCTCTTTAAGCCTCTCTTGAAGGCTTTCTGGGATGGTAAATGGATTTATTTGTGAAAGCACCTTTCAGGAATCCAGCACTTCCTAAGGACTTAATCAGACATGGGTTCCTTTCTACTCTAACTTTCCAGGCACCAAATGGATGTATTTAAACATATACAGGTACCATGAAAGTATATCTGAGGTATTTGTCATGGCTAATCTAATTCTCCTTTAAAAATCTATATTTCTGCACAATTTGAATTAATGGTTGTCTTAGTTACTTTTCTCTCATTACTGAGACAAAATACCCAACACCCAAAGTTAAAGAAGAAAAGATTTATTTGGCTCACAGTTTGTAGAGGTTTCAGTCCATAACTGGTTGACTCCAAGGCAGGGTGACACATGGCAGAGGGGCAATAACTGTTCATGGCAGTGGAAGGTATCAAAAGCAGCAGGAGAGGAGAGAGAAACCTCTTTCTGTCTCATATTGTATGCAGGCTACCCGCCCTAGGGTGGGTGTTGTACTCACACCCTGAATCCTGGAATGGGACTTTGAATCAATCACAAATTCTAGATTCAACCATCTCTGAAAAACCTGCCTCCCCATGATCTCATGAGGCTTTGAAGGGACATCCATGAATGAACTTTAACAATAGTTAATTATGATTTCAAGAAACCTTAAGAGGTGAGCAGAAAAGAAGAAGAGATTTCCAGGACACTTCTCAGTTACCTGGAAAATTTGAATTAATTGGACTCTCTCATGTCCTGAGAATTCAGGTTAACTAACTGAATATTTAGCATTATTTCAGTAATACATTATGTCTTGTCATAGTCTTAAAACTAATTTTTTTGTCTCTTTCACTTTTATTTTCTTTCTTATTATAATTTAATCTTCAAATCCCAATTTCAGCATCTTTGCTTTGTTTTTCTTCTAATGAGCTTGTACTATAAGTGAATGTAGTTTTCAAAGTCTGGAAAAAATTTATATTGGCTATTTTATTTTTATTTTTTATTTTTTTCAATTTAATATTTTATTAATAATAAAAGATAAGACAGAAGAGAATCCCCCATATTTGCTACATTGCCTGCTATAGAGAGATGCTTGGGTTGCTGCCCAGAGGTCTGGCCAAATCTACAAAACAAAAGTTGGTTGATGTTCCTTGGTTGCTATTAATCTAGCCAGACCTCTGAAACAGCAGGTTGCTTACCGGGGGGGGGGGGGGGGGCGGTTAGTGTTTGTCCCCGATTCCAAGCCCGCGCGCCGGTGCAGCGCGGGCCGGGCGGGGGTCCCGCGAGGGGTCCTACTCGTTCTCCTCCAAGGTCCTGATATCAGGACCAGAGAGGGCAGTCCATATTGCTTCCTGATCCATGCCTGCACCGCGCGGGTCGGGCGGGGGTCCCGGAGGGGCCCTACTTATATTGGCTATTTTAAAAATCTGTAAAAGTGGAAAAATATTGCTCATATCTAGTCAAGACTTTTTAAAAGAAGTTCTATGTTTCTTTTCTTTTAAAGTGAAGATAACTAAAAGAACATCCATAGGTTTGTTTTAGAGAAATCCCTCTAGTCTGGAAAGAAATCACTCAAATCCAAGCCATATGCTATATGTAAAGTAGCATTTTGAATATTCATATTGAGATGTGAAAATTAGATCCCCAGAATGACAAATCCCACAGAATGAATTGAAATGAAGACAGCAACATGAATGTCACTTCCCTAATGTACAATATTGCAGTTCTACCCCTTATCTGTTTTTCTAGATTGTATCACTAGGGAACAATCATACTTGCAGACATGCAAACAGGCCCTCATTCTAATTATATAAGGCCCTTTGGAAAGAAAACAAATTTTAGCTCAATATCATTCAGAATGAATTTTAATTCTGGTAATGTGACACTATTATTCTTCTCTATTTCTCTGACTTAGCTTATTTTTGCAACATCAGCATTTCACTTTGTTTCTGCTTATTCTTGAGGTGAGGTTGAAATGGTCTCTGAAATGTATTGGATGTTTATCTGTAAGCTGCCCATTCACACTTCTTTTCTGAAGCTCCTGCTGTTACGCCAAATACTTCTCTCTCTACTTGCGTTCAACTTGTTAGTATCTGTCTCAACAGATTTACCTCAGAACAGTCTAAATTATCTTCAGTTTCTTTTAGGAGAGGTCAGAAAAAAAATTGTACTGCATTACAGCAAGTATTTTACCTTGCTTTATCAATGCATTTTACATCCTTATTTTGGCATACCTGGTAAGTCCATTTTAACATTATTTATCTTCATTTGTATTGTTAATGGATTTTCAATTGCAAATTATCTATAGAGCATGCACCAGAATACCTCTTTCAGCTGTATAAATAGATTAATACACCCCCTAATATTGAGTCAGCCTTTGGCTCATATCAACATTTCCTCTTTGGAAGCAGCTGGCTATTAGGGAGGCCCAGCTGGTGGTTAATTACAATTCTGGAGTATTCCCTTGTAGGTATTGCTGGAGGATTCTTACCATATTCTCAAACTTAATAAAATTAGAAGATGGAGAACTTAAGGGTCTTAAGAGGTTTGTCAAGAGGAAAGTTTCATAAATATTTTAGTGTTCATGAAATGAAAGAATTGACCCAGAAATAAAATTAAAGATTGCTAAAGATCTTGTTATTGTTATTTGGTTAAATGACAGTTCTGAAAAGACACTATGTATGGGTTCCTTTCCTCTAAACCAGTGTTACTCAAAGCATGTCCATAGACCACTGTAAACTTTTTATTCACATGATACGGATGGAGAAGGTGAGAGTTTAGAAACATAGTAATGTGTTTCTTCCATACCCAGTGAACATGTCTTACTGACTAGGAACTCTAGCACTGGATATTGTTGAGCTCATGCACTGCTATTCATGTTTAGTAGGACAACATATCAGTTTAAGATAATTTAAAACAAAAAATAATCAGTCCTTTTCCTCAGATAGTAGGAGGAGCATTGCTTCAAACAAATAGGAACACTACTCAGTCAATAAAAGAAGACTTTATGTTGTTTTCTGCCTTCTTAGAGGTAAAGGAGGTCCCTGGTAGGATAAGGATTGTAATTCTTACTAATGAAGATAGCAAATCCTAATGGGTAAGGGAAATAGGTTGGCATTATCTGGGCATCCATTAAGATCCTGACTTACTGTGGGTCCATCAGCCCCATTAAGGCAGAAAATTGCAGTTCTGACCATAGATTCTATTAGGCATGGCCACAACTGTGTAGGCCTAAGTGTGCAACTTCTGTGAAGCTGTCACAGAGAGCATCCTGGGAGAGCTTCCTTGGTCATCCTGGAGGGAGTTTCATTTCTGTGCAGCCACCTACATATGGTCCTGGCTCTCATTAAGAGAAGTAGCTAGGCATGAATACAGGCTTGGCACGGGTTCGCTCATCAGTGCTCATAGCACGTATTTTAAAAAAGTCCATCATTCTTCTTATGATTAAAATATTGTAGCTACAGCTAAATTCAAACCGTGACACAATAATAAATTTACCTCTAGACACTTGAACAATATGTGACATTTGTTGATAATGTGCAATTAATTCACTTTTCCTTTCCTATTTCCCTGGAAACTTTTAAGGAGCCTCTCTGGAAATTCTATCATGAAGCTACTTAGACTTGGTAATATTTTTCTCATTGTTTTGTATTCTCTTGTGAGCTGGTCAATCAAAGGCGGCTACACAAGGAGACACAGGAGAGACTCAGGAAAACACAGTTTATTACATGGACAAGTTCTGGAGACAGGAGGCATGGTACACATCACGCAGGGCCATGAGGCAAAGACACCGGGGCGGACACAAGGCAGAACACGGGAGCAAGGGGAAGGGGAAAACATTAGGTCTGAGACTTGCCGGGGTTTCTCTGAGAAAGGCAAAGCAGGTCAGACAGAATGATAAGTTTGATTATTTTGGTGATCTGTAAGCTACAGGAGTGGTCCCAAGGTGCCCTGGGAGGACTGAAGCAAAGAAATAGTGTCTCCTGGGGTTTATGGGTCAGATAAAGTAGGTATGTTTGGTTTGTACCTAGGAACTAAGATATGTTCTTAGTTGGGTCGTTTGCTGACATTGTGAATAACCCCAAAAGTGGCAGTCCTTCCAGCTAAAAAGTATTTTTGAGTTGTCAGAATGTCATAATATACACACGTAATACACTTATGTATAGTTCCTCTTACCTCCAAACTCTATGATCCCATTGTGTTTCCAGAGATGTTCCATAACTTAAATATGTGAGATGGAAAACATTTTCTAACCTTGATTTGAACACCTTACCTGAACATGGTTGAGTAGGTGTTTCTTAAAATACCACCTTATTATTATGACTTAATTTTATTCATGAAAGTTGTGGCTAATACTCTTAATTGACTCTTTCCAATGCTTTATATATCTCATGCTTTCTTGGAACCTCTCAGTGTAAAGGCCAGATATCCAAATGTTCCTTATCCAAGTTTTCCTTGTAGCTATGGATAGCTGAGGGATCCAGTTCTGGCTCATGGACTTATACAAAATTGTGCTGTGGGAATTTCTAGAGAATGTGTTGTTTTTCTCATAAGAAGGAATGGGTTAGATAGGATGGCCAATTTTTCTGTAAGCAGGTGGTGGGTTGGGCCTGCAGTTATTTTACACCCATACACCAAGAGAAAAAGAAACCACTCTGTTAAAATCACTGTGGTCCAATTTCTGTTACTTGCAGATGACTGGCTTCCTAACTAATGTAGAAACCTTCCATAATAAATAAAAGGTATTTAGAAGTTTCCATGGAATTTGCTCAAGTTTAATTCCAGATGGTGTTCAAATATGGTAGAACTTTATTCCTGCTTTTGTTAGGTTCTAATGTATATGTATTACATCTTCAGTCTATCTAAAAAGTACAAGAATGAAAATTTACAGCTCAAGTTTAACTGAAATTTCTACTATAGTACTGCTATCCATTTACCTGCCTTAATTTTCATTTCACAGTTCAATAAATTTACTCCACCAAACACACACACACACACACACACACGCACGCACGCGCACACACATTTTCATAGCATAGTGTATTAGTTAATTTTCTCATTGTTGAGACAAAATACTCCACATCCACAAGTTGAAGGAGGAAAAGTTTATTTCAGATCACAGTTTGTAGAGGATTCAGTCCACAGCTGATTCCAAGGCATATATGTATAAATATGTACATATAATCTTTTCTCTTCTTCTTTTCCTCCTTTCCCCTATCCCAGTTGTTCTTTTCTTTTGAGCATTTTCTTTCCCTTTCATTTTCATATAAATGTATTGCACATTTTGGAACTTATAACTCTTTCAGTTTTTTTACACTAGGGAGACACTACAATATTTACACCTGTGAGTTTGATTTATTCCACTTATGAATATGGTCTCAAATTGCATCTATTTACCTATAAAAGCCTTAAGTTTACCCTTCTTTATAGCTGACTAATACTCAATTGTATAAAAATACCACAACTTTTTTATCCATTGCACGGTGGATAGGCATTTAGGTTGTTTCTAAGATTTAACTATTACAAATTGTGTCGTTAGAAAAATTGGTGCACATATATCATTGTGGTATGATGTTTTCAATTCTTCTGGGAAAATTTCAGTGCCCACAAGGGGAACAGCTGGATTGAATGGGACCGCCAATCCTAGTTTTTTGAGGAATCTCCACGGTGATTTCCACAGTGGTTGTACACTGCCATCAACAGTGGAGAAGCATTCCTTTTTCCCCTTAGCCTCACCAACTTTTGTTATTGATTGATTTCTTGATGGCAGCTATTCCTTCCGGAGTGAGATGGAATCTCAATGTTGTTTTAATTTGCATTTCTCAAATGACCAGTGATGTTGAACATTTCTTCATATATTTGCTTGCCATTTGTATTTTTTCATCTGAGAAGCATGTGTTCATTTCAGATGCCCATTTTTGAACTGGGTCTTTGAAGTTGGGGACTCTGATCTTTTTCAATTCTTTATAAGTTCTAGATATAAGCCCTTTGCCTGAGGGACATTTGGCTAATTTTTTCCCCCATTCTTGGGTTCTCTTTTCATTCTGTTCATAATTTCTTTGGAAGTGCAAAAACTTTTTAATAAGATGAGACCCCAGTTATTGATTCTTTGAAGTACTTCTTGTACAGCTTGCATTTTGTTCATGAACACTTTGCCTACTCCTATGTCTTCAAGATTTCTTCCTACCTTGTCTTTTAGTAGGTTTAGTGTTTCTCTTTTAGTATTTAGATCTTTATCCATTTTGACTTTAGTTTACTGCATGGTGATAGACATGAGTCTAGTTTTAGTCTTTGGCATGTGGAAAACCAATTCTTTTCAGCACCATTTGTTAAAGAGGCTACCTTTCTTCTAGTGAACATGCTTGGTCTCTTTGTCAAAGATAAGGTGGCTGAGGGTGTTTGTAGTTGTGACCTCATCTTCTAATCACTTCCATTGATCCTCAGATCTATTTTATTGCCAGTACCACAGTATCTTTGTAGTATAATTTCAAGTCAGGGATTGTGATGCCTCCTGCCTTGCCTTTGTTGCCAAGGATTGCCTTTGCTATTCTAGATCTCTTGTGTTTCCAAACGAATGTTAGGAAGGCTTCCTCTAGAACTGTAAGGTATGTTAATGGTAGTTTGATCAGAATTGCATTAAATCTGTGTAAGTTTTGGGAGTATGGCCATTTTCACTATGTTGGTTCTTCCTATCCAAGAGAAAGGGATATCTTTCCATTTTCTGAGATCCTCTTCAATCTCCTTTTTTAGAGTATTATAGTTTTCAGTATATAGATCTTTAATGTTCTTTGTTAGATCAGTTCCGAAGTGTTTCACTTTTTTGGATGCTACTGTGAGATGTGTTATTTCCATGATTTCTCTTTCAGTGAGTTTGTTGTTTGTGTATAGGAATGCTATTGATTTTTGAGTGTTGACTTTGTATCTGGTTATGCTGCTGCATTTGCTTATTAAGTCTAGTGGTTTTTTGATGGAGTATTTGGAGTCTTCTATGTAGAGTATCATTTCATCTGCAAATAATGATGGTTTAACTTCTTTCTTTTCTATCCTTATTCCTTTTCTTTCTCTCTCTTGTCTAATTGCTCTGGCTAATGTTTCCAGAACTACATTGAATAGGAGTGGTGACAGTGGACATCCTCGTCTTTTTCTTGATTGTGGAGTGAAAACTTTCAGTTTTTGCCTATTTAGTATGATGCTGGCTGTTGGTTTGTCATAGATGGCTTTCATCAGGTTGAGGTAGAGACCATCTATTCCAATTTTCTGTAAGATTTTTATCATGAATGAGTGTTGGACTTAACTTTTTCTGCATCTATTGAGATGATCATGTAATTTTCGTGTTTGGCCCTGTTGATGTGGTATATTACATTTACTGATTTGCATATGTTGAACCATCCTTGCATTTCTGGGAGAAATCCTATTTGGTTGTGGTGTATAATCTTCTTGATGATTTGCTGCATTCTGTTTGCTAGTATTTTATTGAGAATTTTTGTGTCAATGTTCATGAGGGAGATTGGCCTATAGTTCTCCTTTATTGTTGGGTCTTTCTCTGGTTTTGGTATCAGAGTAATACTTGCCTCCAAGAATGAGTTAGGAATAGCTGTTTCCCTTTCAATTTCATTAAAGAGTTTGGGAAGTATTGGCATTAAATTTTCTCTAAATTTCTTGTAGCATTCAGCTATAAATCCATCAGGACCTAGCCTGGGTTTTTTCTTTGTTGGTAAGTTTTTAATTACATTTTCAATTTCAGTAACTGACATTGGGTTATTTGAAATTTTTGGATCTTCTTGATTCAACTTTGATAATTCATTCTTTTCTAGGAATCTGTCCATTTTCTCTGTGTTTTCCAGTCTTTGAAAACATAAAGGTTTTCAAAGTAGGTGTTGATGATCTTCAGAATTTCCACTAGATCTGTAATAATTTCATCCTTTTCATTCCTCATGGCATGAATTTGCATTTATTTTTCCTTTTCTTGGTAAGGTTGGTGTCTTGGTTACTTTTTTCTCATTGTTGAGACAAAATACCTGATGCCCAAAATTAAGGACAGAAAGGTTTATTTCTTACAGTTCTTGGAGATTTCACTCCATACTCAGTTGGCTCCAAGGCAGCATGGTGGGCTGGGGCAGCCATTCATGGCAACCACAAACAGCAGGGTGCAAACCAGTAAGAGAGAAAAGACAACACTTCTTCCTGCCCTTACACTGTATACTGATTCCACTCGTGGGCAGGTGCTGCACTCACACCACCAATCCCAGCACCAGACAACAAGCCAATTACAAATGCCTGATTTGGTGCCATTCATGATTACATGAGGCTTAAGTGGGGGTCATCTGACCACAGTAAAACAGTTGGCAAGGGGTTTATCAATTTTGATTTTTCTTTCAAAGAACCAATTCTTTAATTCATTAATTCTTTATATTGTTTTCTTAGTCTTAATTGCATTAATTTCTGCTCCAATCTTTACAGTTTCCTCCCTTCTATGAGCTTTGGTCTTGACTTGCTCTTCTTTTTCTAGAAGTTTGAGGTGTAGCACTAGGTTGTTTATTTGTGTTCATTCTGTTTTCATGATGTGAGAATTCACTGCTACATTTTTTCCTCTTGGATGACTTTCATTGCCTTCCACAAGTTCCAGTATGTTGTATCTGCATTTTCATTGAGTTGTAGGTATTGTTTAATTTCTTCTTTAATTTTACCTGTAACCCATTGACCATTCAGAAGGATGTTATTTAATTTCCATGTGTTTATGTAGGTTTTGTAGTCTCCTTTGCTGTTGGTTTCCAATTTCAATGCACTTTGGTCAGATATTATGCATGGGATAATTTCAATTCCTTTGCATTTACTTAATCATGTTCTTTGGGCTAATATATGGCTTATTTTAGAGAATGTCCCATGTGCAGCTGAGAAGAATGTGTATTCTGATATCATTGAGTGGAACACCCTGAAAATATCCAGTAAGTTCATTTTTTCACAGGCTTGATTTTGTTTTGTTATTTATTTGCTGATTTTTTGTCTAGTTGATCTATGTCTTTGTGAAAACGGGGTATTAACATTCCTTGTTACAATTGTGATATTGCATATTTGATTTTTGATGTCTATTAGTATTTGTCTTATATAGTTGGGTGCTCCCATATTTGGTGAATATATATTTATGATTGTTATCTCTTCCTGTTGAAGTTTTCCCCTAATAGTATGTATTGATCTCTTTTTATCATCTTTGGTTTGAAGTTCACATTGTCTACAAAGATAATAGCTACCCCTGCTTTTTTCTGGGTTCCTGTTGCATGGAATATTGTTTTTCATCCCTTAACTTTCAGTTTATGAGGTTTTTTTTTGAGTTAATTGTGTTTCTTGTATACAGCATGTGTTGGATACTGTTTCTTGACCCATTGTGCCAATCTATATCTTTTCATTGGTGAATTGAGGTCATTTACATTGATGATTTTAACTGGTATATATTGGCTTAACTTTGTCATGTTATTTTTCTGTTGTTGGTTCCCTGCTTTACCAGCTTGTTTAATTGCTTGCCCTGCCTGGTGGTTTTCTTCTGTTGTTGTTCTGGGAATTGTGGTCATTTTTGTCTCTATCTAGTATGTCTTTCAATGCTCTTTCTAGGATTGGTTTGGTGGACATGAATTTATTCAGTTGTTTTTTGT
>RJWM01045560.1:0-12744 GCA_004363535.1 Dasyprocta punctata | reverse complement strand
AATTCAAGTGACATTTAACACTTGTGATCAAGGAGCTTACGCTAGTGAAGAACAGTATCAAGTAGGCCAATTACTAGTTGTGCCTGTTATTGATAAAATAACAAGCAACAACAAAAACTGATGGCTTAAAACAGCTACTTGCTTGTTCATGATTTTTTTGAGTCAATAATTAAGACTCTACCTCAGCTGGGTATGTTCCTTCAGGTATTCAATAGGGTGGCTTATAAAATTGTAAATATTGGAAGGGCCAAATTGGGGATGGAAAAGCCCAATAATCTCAACCTCTCACCTGGAAATCAAAACAAAGCTGGAAAGTGAGCTGTGAATCATGTCACAGAAGGTCTACTGCCCTCTGTCAGTCAAATTCACATTCCTAATCTTAAGGAAAAAGAAAATAGGTTCCGCTTTTTCTTGGAAAGAGCTAAAAATGTGTGACCATATTCAACCACTCATGCCTTCAGAAAGTTATTTATTCTTCCTCAACCTTAGCATACTCATCTACAACATGGAGAGATAGCATTGTTTTCAGGTTAATTATGAGAATTTGATGACTCAAGGGGTGTAAACTAGTTGGCAAATGCTGTAAAGTTTTTTTTTTTTTTAAACAACAGATAGGTCAGTTTGTTTACCCCTTTAATTTCCTCAGGTTCTAATTATGTATCTTTGAGGAACACAATGTTGAGAAAAATTATTCTTTTCCTTAGGAAGCTTAACACTTAATTGAAGAAATTGATTTTCAAATTATCATTAACTAGTAAATGGAAAAAGATGCAAAGAAAATGAATTGCACATGACATCAATGTCTTCGTGGTTAGCAATTTAATTTCTAATGCATGTCTATGAACAGTTCATGAGTTGATGCAGTCAAACATCTTCAGAATATACCTGATTCTCAAAGTGATGTATTTGTCTTTCATTTATTTTGTCATTTGCTTCCATGTCAAACATTTACTTATCTTGTGATATTTTATTATAGTCTGCAGGTAATTAACTCTAACATGGTGGCAAATATAGGGAGAATTCCAAGGACTGTAAGAGAATAATCCATGGGGTTATTATAGGTCAGAAGTCCTTCACCCACCCCAAAAAAGGTGTTATAGACTCAACCATGTTTCAGAATTTCACAATTTGAATCTTCCCCTACAGTGACTGTATTGGGAAATAAGGCCCTTATGGTAATTAAGGATAAATAAGGTCATAAATGGGGACCTTAATGTAATAGTACAGTGCTCTTATAAAAAGAAACAGAGAGGAAAAGGACTTGAGAAGTCACTTTAAGAAGGTAGTCTCTGCAATCTGAGGAAGAAGGAGATTTCTCAGGAGGTACCAGCCCTGCAGCACCTTGACTGTAGATGTCCAGACTGCAGAACTGTGAACAAAAATTAAGTGCACTTGTTTAACCCACATAATCTATAGTAGCTGTCATGTCAGTTCTAGTTAAATAATACCTAAATTGGCAAATAGATTAAATATTGATGGAATTTTTTCTGGTGAAGTGAAGATTTGTTCAATGTTCTACTACTAGGTAGCAGTAAGTCCAAGGAAACAGTGAGCCAGGGATGTTCGATGAGAATTGCTTTAGTTATGCTGTTCTGTATGGTGCTGAGGAGTTGGAACAGGTGTAGCAAGGGCTCAAATCTACATCCGTAAAGCAATTTAGGAGCCGTGTACCCTTGTATATCCGACTAAGCCCTATGGGTTTCACATTTGGGGAAGTGTTCTATATTCCCACTCAACCAGCAACATTCTTTAATCTTACATGAAGTCAAGAAAAGATGAATATTTTTGTTAATCCTTTTTCTGTGGAAAAAAAGTAAAGCAAAATTTTATAACAAAATAATTGGAGAATAACAGTAGGTAATATAGTGTATATTGTTGTCTTTAAAGTAGTTACTCAGAGTTCAGGGTATGGGCATAAAAAATTCTTCAATAAATTTCATCATAAACCTTCCTTTCATAAAGATATGAGAACCCCTCTGACAACAGTGATGAAGATAAACTTGTTCCCCCTTGCGTTCCTCTCTGTCTTTCTTATAACCCTCCTACGTCCTTTATTCTATTTCTGCAAAATTTTATTGCTCTCAAGCACAACGTTATAGGTTGTTAAGTGCATCTTCTTTATGTACAACTAGGAATCGGGACTCTGTGTCCAGCTTTTTCAACGCTTTCTATCTTGCCCATGAAATTCTATCAAACAATGACCTTCATGTTTTTTTCCACTCCTGTCATTCAGTAACAATCACTTCACCATAATTTCGTCTATGAACATTTTTCTGATTATCCAGAAACCTATCCACATGTTATTCCACACACTGTAATACCTATCTGTGAGTACATTATCATGCTACTAGCAGCTGCTTCAGTGAGGAGTATAATGAGCTGTATGTGAGCCTCACTGCACAAGAACACACACACACACACACATTAACACAAGTACCCTGACATGTACTTACATGCTAGTCCACAAGTGCCACTGAACTGTGATATTGTGTGAAATCACATTTTCTCTAAATCTATTTCCTCACTGACAGAGGGGCAGAGGTAAGAAGCTCTAAACTATGCTGTCCTCACAATCTGTAAACCTATAGATGAGACATCATGTAACATGTTCATTAATCCATATGTACCTAACCCCAACCTCATCTGATATATTCAAAATTATTAGTATTTCTATGATATGAAAGTAACAGGAAAAATAATTGGAGAAGACCAAAGTGTCTACCAGATTCGGGTGTGTCAAAGGTGACAGCTAAACAAAGAAATCTTGTCATTTTTGAGCTTCTTTTACATCAGCTTCAGAAGGTGACTTACATGAAGGCTGAGATACATAATGCACTAATTAGAATGCTCTCAGCTGGGGTAATTCTCTTCTGTTCTTTCTTTTCCTATATAAAAATCTACTCAGGAGAAGCTGCTAAGAACTCAGTTCTAACTTTGAATGGCACATAACTTTATGACCCTGTGTGGTAGCTAATTGAGAGTTACACTGTTTCAGACAGCTTGTGGCAATTACCGATTTCCTTGCTCATCTCCTTCTGACATCTGATATTTATGAAATTCAAGATCACATAGAACTTTTGTTAACATTTATTTTTCCCAGGAATCTTTTTAAATTTAAAAATAATACGTCTGAGTGGGAAGATCATACAGGCTGGTACTCTGGTTTTGGTGATGACTCTGAAGCCAGTCCACTAACACAACTTCATTTTATGGGTCTTTTAAGAAACAGAAAGAGATTTTTTCAGGTTTACAACCTCTTTCCAGCCTCTACTTATTATTCTGTTTACCCTGGAAAATTTTTAAGTATCTCTGGTGCATATTATCCACATTTATATAATGAGGATGCTAGTGCCTAATACAAAGTTGTATTTTAGAAATAAAATGAGAGATAACTCTAACGCATTTATCATATATATTTATGCCTCTCAAATTATCCTTCCTTTTAAAATCATGCTCCCCCAGGAACCTATTAGTAGTTAAATTCTTCAACAACAAAATCAATATCAGCAATGGATGCCTTTTCTAACATACATATTAAATGGACGAGAATAAAAAAGGTCAAGTGCCACTTCACTTTTTGTTACTTTGAATAAATTTCAAGGCATTCAGTAAATACCAAAGTATTATTTTTAAACCATGAACCAATAAAAATAAACAGGATTCACAAGGATGGATTACTTACCAGTTAAGCAAGGTCAGATAAATGCTGGCGATACAGGTATCTGGAACCTTCATCTACAATCCTCAATTCTACTCCATTGAGGCTGCTGCCTGAGGTTAAGCAAACATGGAGTCACAGTGGGAGACAGGTTAGGCATTTGGGAAGAAGATAGAGTAACAGATGTCCAGAAAAAAAAAGGAGTCCACTATTCTAACCTTTATTTTAGCTTCAACTACTATCCTTACCAGTAAGATTTACTTGTGCGTTTTGAGTCCCTGTTACTGGAGAAGCTCATAGTTCTCTGTTGTATTAAAGATGATTCTTCACCTAACCCTTCTTCCTCAGGCCTGGCAGCTGACCTTTGATAGCATCAAAGATTATTCATCAGTTTCTCTGCCATATTTGTTCTAAGACAGAACCTACTGTACTGAATAATGTGTCTCCTCCATTTCTGTGACCTCCTCTGCACAAAGATGTTTTTCCTTTGAGCATATGTGGAACATAATGCATTGAGGTTAATTATATTTATTAAGTGAATGAATGAAAAAACTAGTGAATGAATAAATGCATTATAAGAAATGAAACATTAAGGATATTTTAATCTCTAATGTTTTATAATTATTTTATACCATTTTGAGCAATTTATATTTTAAGAGTATTTACAATGATTGAGTTTATTAGTTTCATTTATGAGGCATTTCTTTAATATACTTATTTTCCCTTCCCATTGCCTCTCTCCTTAGTCTCCAAGACCTCTTTCCATTTGCAAGACATCTATCTTCTTGTCCCTCTTTATTCATTCTTAATGGTGCTTTTGGTTTGTTTTTATATCCCCTCACTCAAAGGAGAGATACTAAATGGTATTTAAACTTGTGTGTCTGGTTTCACCCAACATATTTTTCAGGTGCACCCATTTTCTAAAAATGGGCTGTGAACAGTGTGTATTACAACTATGTACATATGGATAGATAGATAGATAGATAGATAGATAGATAGATAGATAGATAGAAAGTCTTCAGTTACTTTTATGCAGAAAAATGTAGACTTCAGAGGGCTGCTTAGACGGCTGTCCTAACGATTGGAAAACTCAAATCACTTGAGGCAACTCTCTTATCAAATACCTTTTTATAAGGAAAAAAGTGTACACAGTTCAATGTTCTTTGCAAGGCATTATATCAAGAAAGCATGGGTATATCACCTTTGAAATGAAGAGCTAGGTAACACTCTCATTTTTGTTTGTAATAAGAGGAAAGTTCTTGAACATTTTTGCTCCTCCAAACTGGCATTCATGGTGGAACATCTCATGACTCTTTGTGGTTTCTGGAATTTTTTGCAAAATTCCTGATACTCCAAGGAACATATGCATGGATATTTCCAATTTTAGCCTGGTCAGGTGGATATAAAGTTTCAGCAGTATGGAAATATGATGTAGTCCGTGGTGGCGCACGCCTTTAATCCCAGCACTTGGGAGGCTGAGGTAGGCGGAGCGTTGTGAATTCGAGGCCGGCTTGGGCTACAACGCGAGTGCAAGGCCGGCCTGAGCTACACAGTGCGACCCTGCCTCAAAAAACCAGGGCTGGGAGGTTGGCTCAGCGGCTTACGGGCCTGTCAGGCAGGCGCGAGGTTGTGAGCTCGATCTCCGGTGCCACAAAAAAAAAAAAAAAAAAAAAAAAAAAAAAAAAAAAAAAAAAAAAAAAAAAAAAAAAAAAAAAAAAAAAAAAAAAAAAAAAAAAAAAAAAAAAAGAAAAAGAAATAAAAGAAATATGATGTAGTCATTTCACATAGCCAAATTTAGTATCGCCTAAGGAAATTTTATCATCTTAATCCTGAGAGTGAATTAATTCTAATTTGAATGAATCTTGAAAAGAAGCTCATAAACACTAACAAATAAACAGAATCAGCAAAGGCAAAGAAATTAATAGCAAATAGAGAAACAAATACTTTAGTCTAATATCTTTTTTGTGTTAAATTTCCTCTACACTGTATGTCACACAACATCACGTATACAACATGGTAAGTGATTTGATTGTCCCTTGTGCTTTAAAAAGATAACCTTATTCATCAATTCAGTCTTATCTTTTACTTTGTCTCTTCTAGTACGTCTCCTCTTTTGCATCAACTCAAATTTCTCTGTGTCTTTATCTTTATATATGACACATTTTCAGTTATTATTTGTAGGCTAGTACACACCAGTGGACTAAGAATTCGTGAGAAGTGACTTATTCTCACAGGAAGAGAGATTCTGCTCATAAGAATAGACTTACTCTCCTCTTGATAGCAATCAGAGTGCTCAACATACAGTTATTATCATAGTAAAACTTGTGCGAGAGAGAAAAATGGGGTAGAAAAAAATCAATCAGAAAACAAATAAAACCTATGATAATAAAGCATGTGTATTCCAATAGTTGATTCCATTCCCTTGGTGCATTTCTTAATTTGAACTAAAGTTTATCTCCCTGAAAAATTCACCCTTTTTTCCTAGTTTTATATTTTTTGACTATTGATTAGAGGTATGTAAAAAAGTAAAAACTTGCCCTTCTAAATTTGTTATGAGTGAAATCCCATACATCCAAATTCTTTTAATACTCTTACATATGACAAAGATACCTAACCCTTGAGTTCTCATTTCTCTATGACACATGGACATAAGAAAAGTCACAGAAACAACAATCAGTGCTGAGATATTCAGAGACAAATTTCACAGTGAAATCTCTTCTGCAGTTATGAGTCATCATATCATAAAGGCATTTTATCTTGCTCAGCCACAAAATCAGAAAAAAATTCATTCTCATTAGTAAATCAAAAATCCAATGTGATAAAGTTTGTAAATTGAACTAGATAATGTGTGATTTTCTTTGTGCAATTCCTGGTACATGTAGTTGCCACTTGCCAATGTCTTCTGAAATAAGAAGTTGTTTAAAAGTGTGGGGTTGGGGCTTGGGATTTAGTTCAGTGGCATAATTGCCCACCTGGCAAGTGCGAGGTTGTGAGTTCAATCCCTAGTACCAAAAAAAAAAAAAATTAAAAGTGTGCGTGTGTGTGTGTGTGTTTACTAGAAAAATTGCTTTCCAGATTAACAATATAAAGATATGAGATGTTTCATATAGTACAAGAAAACATGCACAACTAAAATAATGTCAGTATAGTACAATAAAAATGAGCTCTAAAGGGAGAACCAGGAAATGTTAGCTTTAGTTTCAACACTAATTGAATAATTTGAGGGAAACCATGGCTTTATAATAACTATATTTCCCATATTTTTATTACAAATGGATGATGACAATTCATTTGTCTTAGTTCCTCTGACTCTATTATTTTCTCTGCTCTTCAGACTAAAGTTATTCTCTGATAGAAAAAAATTAGTGATGTTTCAATGAATTCTCAAGACTATTGAGGATAAAAGTTATGTAAATGAAGTAAAGGAATGAAATTTTACTACATATTGGATTAATGAAATCATTAAAACTATTATATCTGAAGTGCAGTTATTCTCCTTTCCCAAACCACCACTCACCAAAAGTGCTGATACTGACTTGAGAGATACACTATTCCTGCACACTACTGCCCAGTGATGGCAAGACTTTTCAAATCACTCCAGACAACTGTCTTCTAAATGTCTAATAACTCGGTAAAGTACACGGCATTATCTTTCATGTCTAATTCAAGTCATAGCCAATAGCTTCATCAGCATGAAGAACACGAGGCATACACACTAAAATCTAATTTAAATAGTAATTGGACACAAATTTTATTCTAGGATTGGACTATGATATTAAAATAAATCTCTTGTTTCCTCTCCAGTGCTAGTAAAATGCTCTTATAGGAAAAACAATGGAGAAAAGCTGTGTGTTTCATATGAATGTCTATTTCCTTTCATTTGAAAAGAACCAACAAAACTTCTACCATGAGCTGTATGCTGTGCACCTCACACAAGAACAATGCTCAAGATAAGTATGTCTGTCTTCCCTTTGGAAGATTAAGAGTGTTGAGCTCTTCAACTTCTCTTTTCTTCCATTGATTCTCTCTTAACGATCCTAATTTCAATTCCCAATTGGTTATATGATCATAATTGGTTTTCAGAAATGAAATGTTAGGGTTCAGTTTCTCAAGAATATTCATTGAAAGAATGTATGAGCATAAAACATATAAGCACTTAATGGACCCTTGCTTGATGATGTGATATAGCAAAATATATTTAGACATGTTGTATTCTGGTGTAGTATTTAAAGTCTTTAATAAACTGGTATAATAATGACACACCCAGATGATTATAAATACATTGGAATGGCAGCATTTTGTATTACACTTCAGTATTTAAAATACTGTTATTTACACTGATTTTTAAAATTTTAATTGTTCCTATAAATAAAGCTGCAAGGAGGCAGAAATGAGCATTGCTTGAATGGAAACTGAGCTCAATGATTCTATTGCTGAAGGTCACCAAAGCTAGTATGTGGAAGTAGGTTTCAGTCTTTTCTTTTTTGTTCCCCTTGTCAAAAGACTGTCTTATTTCAGAATTTGAGTAAGTCTAAGGGAGATTTTTCAGATGTACTAAATTAGGAAGAAAAGGGAATTTAGACAGATTTTATTCTTCCTCCTTACATTACTGTGTGAAGATGATGTCAGCATCATTTTTTAAATATAGTTGAGATATAAATAACCAAGCTATAGAATTTAAAATCCAAGCATTAGAGCAAGCTGACCTGTATCTAATCTCAAATATACCATTCACTGGCTCTGGACCCTTGGACATACACTTCAACATTCTGAGCCTCAGATTCCTCCTGCAAAACGATGATGAAAATACACCTAGCTCGAAGGTCTTGGGAGATATTAAATGAGTTAATCCATGTAAAGTTTTTAGAGGATTGGCATATAATGAGTTCACATCATCTGTTTTTTCCATGAAGACTTACTCTTCACTTTTAAGAAATCCTGAAATTCTGAATCTTACGATATAAAGTAGAAAGAGTAGTCCAAAGGCAGTGGGACCCCTGGGATTTAGAAAAGTTGGCACTGATTCTTGTTCTGCCTCTGTCAAGCGATAGGGTCTTCACCACTCATTCTCCTTTCTGAGCCTTGGTTTCTTTAACTGAAAATGCAGTGGGTTTGGGTGGGGTGCTGTCTACGAAAACAGAAGATCAGGGATTTCTGGAGTCACACAGGTCCAAGTAGAAATCTCCACTCAGTCACATTGACCTTGAAAATTCACCTCCACACAGAAAAAGGAAACCACCTGCTTATGGTTGACTGTGGTGATTTAACAGAACTCCCAAATTAAGGCAATTAGCATTTCCATTGTATTATTAATAAATGAGTTATCATGTTTATTACTGATATAGACAAAAGATTTTTCCTTGCAATAAAATTATGGGATGCCAGGATCAATAATCCTTTTTATAAGGTAAAATAAATTCATTACTCAAATAGTGGGAAAACAAAATTGCGAAAATTGTGTAACAACCCAAATTCTATGATGAGGAAGTTTGTATTGATTTGTTCCCCCCTTAAATGCTATTAATTTGAATCTCCACATTGTTCCTTGTGCTCTCCACTCATGAGTGACTTTCTCACTGGAGAATTAGGCTAGTACAGAAGGTACTTGAAAAGTAGTAAGTAATGGGCAATGGAAAATAACAAAGGTGGCTTTCATAGTTTCATTTAAGGAAGAGCAATTGGATCTTCTCTGGAGATTTTAAGATGTCTTCTATTTAGGTGTATATAAATTGCAAACAGGAGTGGTTGTCTACTGGTGCATTTTTTGAAGTATGCTTGTGTGTGCCATCAAAATGCACAGGCAGAGGTGGCCGAATTGATGGGAAGCACAGCCATGCTAGTGCTTGATACTGGAGCACTTAGTGTCAGTCGTGAGACTATGAAAGCATCATGTAGGAAGGATCATGGAGAAATGGGAGAAATCAGAAGCCAAATTCTCAAAATTCTTGTAGTTTTTATTTTTTATTTTTTGACACAAAGCTTTGCTTTGTAGCACAGGCTAGCCTCGAGCACATAATCCTCCTGAGTGTTAGTCTCCTGTGGGGTGGGATTACAGAGAATTTGGAATTTTAAACAAGAGATCTAATTTAATATTGTCCTCTGAAGCATCACCAATTAAAGAGAAAGGGGAACATTAGGGAATCTGGCAAACCAACACAAAGCAAGCTGAAAATGTCTTTGACCTCCGATGTTTCATCTTTTATTTTTATTTACTTATTTATTTATTTAGTCTTTTTGAGAACTGGCCTTGAACTCACTTTGTAGTCCAGGTTGGCCTTGAACTCCTTAGTGGTGATCTTCCTGGCTGAGTCTCCCAAGTGCTAGGATCACAGGCGTGCGTTACCACGCCCCGCTGATGCTCCATTTTTTAAATGTAAATTATTTGGTGGCCAATGATGTTCTTTGGTGTTTCTTTTAATAGACTCTGTTTTCTGACAAAATTGAAGATTAGATATTTTTAAGCTTTGAATCATGTTTAGTGGTTCTGTTAGCGTCCTCCTAAAACACCTCCATCTCCACAGCCATGGAGATACCTTGCCTTAGGACCATAGTTATAGAAAATGTGAATTCCTGAAAGGGAATTAAATTCTAAGAGCAGTAGAAAACAGCATCTTCTTTAATGGGAGAATCAATGTGGCTCATGAAATTACATCATATGTTAGAATAAACTATACCAAGCCAAAGTTCACTCAGTTTTTATTTCTACAACTCCACATTAAACTTAGCTCTGAACTTAATGTTAAATTAAAAAGGTCTGCATATTTTATGCCCTCCAGTGATTTTATTGCTCACTAGAGATTTGCTATATTAAAAGCACCAAAATTACTTCTATCAATTAATGATATTATACTTACAGTCTAGATGAATTATTGAGTAGTGGTGGCAGCTACTATGGGGAAAGTTTGCAATGAATCAGAAAACATGTCAATATCCTTGCCTTACATGAGTAAGAAGGACACTTTTTTAGAGAAAAGTTGCATTTTATAGTTTATTACTATTTTTATTTTAAAATCGAAAAGAAATAAAAAAAGATACAGAATTTCAAGACAAAATAATAGGAGATTAACACTGGTAAATATATTACATATTGTTATCTTCAATGTAGCTGTTCAGATTACAAGATAGAAGCATGAAAAAAAAGATCAACCAATCAAAAAATGAAAGCACAAAAGAAAGAAACTTTGTAGTTTCACAATAAGTCATAGTGTGCATGGTAGTGATAAGGTGTAAAAGTGAAGATATTTCCACTGTATTTCCAGAAACTAAATCTGCATAGATGAAGGAGAAATATCTCTGGTTTCAAGAAGCACTCACAACTGTATATGCACTAAGTCAACCTAGAATTATGATCAGATATGCTAAGCGCTAAAACGAGACTGCTAATTGGGTCTGAGGAAGTCTCCCTCTGGTCTGGGACAGGGCAGATCTGTTGAACACCGAGTTGTGTTACATGATTTTGAGGCTGGTTAGAAATTACTGAGCCAAGAAGGGCTTAGAGATACCCAATAATAAACAGTGAAATATGTGTCACAGCAAAAATACATGGAGAAATCAAGTTGTGATGGAAATAAGCAGTTAGTTTTGTTTGACAAGACTGTGGGTACAGACGAGAAAACAACAGTCAGTTAAAGTCTCATGTAGTATGCTTAACAGCTTGGCATCCACCTAGACTAGGCAAGGTCAGGTGGGTCTCCAATGCCTCTTCAATTTGCTAATCACTTGGCTGAAGGGTCTGTGGGAGTGAAATTTTTATTCAAGCTCTATAACTCAAACCAAGCCTGTGACTTGAGTCTGACACATTTTTGTTTTCAGACAGAGCTGCCATGTGTTAGCTAAGCCATGTGTCTGCAGGGCTCTCTCCACCCAGAGAAGTGCCTGCTTACAATTTGCACAAAGGACAAAGGGTCTATAGCAGGCCGGAGAAGCCTTGAAGAGCACAAAAGATACGGCAAACGTATGTATTCGAAAGATGAGATTGGGAGCAGCACAAATCAGGAATGAATGGAAACATACTACAAGAGAAGACAGAAAATCAGTTACTTCACTTACATAAAATATCACAAATGTGATGAAAGGGATATCTTTTTCAAGTATCTTTCTCAGTCTTTTCCTCTTAAGAGTCTACAAATTTTGCTCCATTTTGGAAGTTAAATGTGGGTGTTAATACACTTTCTCTATTGGAAGGAAGGGAAAGAGGATTTTTTTTTTTTTTTTTTTTTTTTTTTTTTTTTTGCGGCACCGGGAATTGAACTCACAGCCTCGCGCCTGCCAGGGCAGGTGCTTAAGCCACTGAGCCAAACTGCCGGCCCTGGTTTTTTGAGGCAGGGTCGCACTATGTAGCTCAGGCCGGCCTTGCGCTGCGTTGTAGCCCAAGCCGGCCTCGAACTCACAACGCTCCGCCTACCTCAGCCTCCCGAGTGCTGGGATTAAAGGCGTGCGCCACCACGCCCGGCTGGAAAGAGGATTTTTTAAAAAAAGAGAATGTTAGGGGAAAAAATGGAAACAAAGATTATGTAAATGTGGAGGGGAAGAGGGGTTGAGGAGAGAGGAGGGGGAAGGGGAAAAAAGAAAAACTAGGACATATTATGTATAGGCACAGATTTCCTATGATGAATGTGATCACTATTTATGACAAATATATAAAAAAATAAAAATAACTTGAACATAAAAAAATGCTTATCAGCCTGATTCTCCTCATGAGTAGGTTTGGCAGATATGTAGCAAGATAAGTGAAAGGTAGTTTGAATTCTGGTAATAAAAATGTTTAGATATAAAACTCATCTGATCTAACTGTGGATTCATGACTTTCACGTGTTGAAGGTCTTGGTGAGGGAAGAATAAAAATACGGATAAAGCCGGGCGTGGTGGCGCACGCCTTTAATCCCAGCACTCGGGAGGCTGAGGTAGGCGGAGCGTTGTGAGTTCGAGGCCGGCTTGGGCTACAACGCGAGCACAAGGCCGACCTGAGCTACATAGTGCGACCCTGCCTCAAAAAACTAGGGCCGGGAGTTTGGCTCAGTGGCTTAAGCGCCTGTCTGGCAGGCGTGAGGCTGTGAGTTCGATCCCCGGTGCCGCAGAAAATAAAA
>RJWM01045559.1:0-12755 GCA_004363535.1 Dasyprocta punctata | reverse complement strand
CTGATCGGCACCCTGAATGTCTCTTTGCATGATGACAGTAGGCAATGTTGCAGATACGGGGGACTCTCTTCTGTCTTGTCTTCGAGGACCAATGTGGTTCTCACCATTTTGCTTTACTCTGATCGTTATTATTTTTCTCTTTTTTCCTTTATTTTATATTCTGTTTTTATTGATTTTGTATTGTTTTGTTTTTGGTTCAGTTCTACACCTGTTGGAATGGTCAACTAATCTGTAGATTGCAAGGTATGCTATTGTAGCTACTGTACTCACATTATTGGTCTTTGAAGTTCTGTACCAGTCCTACTGCTTTGTTTAGATTGACTTTATTCTGTTATGTTCTGTTGTATCTTACTATCCTTAAAATAAAAAAAAAAATCTCAAACTGGAGCTTTGGCTGAAGAAGCAAGTGACTGTTTAAGATACTGACCAAGCTGCTGTCCAAGAACAAACACAGCCCCATGTTTTTATTAATTTGCTAGAGTAGGCTAAAGTCTCATAATTCCTAGTGGACAAGAGCATGGTTTTGAAAGATTTTTGTCTTGTGGTGGACTTGGACCACTGGGTGGGCAAAGTTAACTTGTCCTAGAGATTGTTGAACTTTTGTGCATCTGACTCATTTTAGGTTCAAAGATACAAATAAAGTGAATGTAAAAGGGTGGAAAAGATTATAAAAAAGGTATCATGGCAAAATTGGAGGGTCTTATCAGATAAGATAGACAATAAAGCCAAAAAAGTGTTACTAATGATAAAGTGGTACATTTTAGCAATGAACTTTATTTTTAGAATAACTTTAGATTCACAGTATTTCTGAGTAGAAATTATAAAGATCTCCTCTATCCTAACTGATCTTACATACACATAGCACCCCCCCATGGTCAGCATCCTGAAACAAAGTGACACATATATTACAGTTGATGAACATACACCCAAACAACAATTTTAAAGTTCATAGACTGTACTAGAGTTTGATGTCTATGATAAAAAATATGGTGAATGCCACTACCGACTACTACCCAATAGACATGCAGGCTAGTAAAAATATTGTGGTGTGTCCTCATCCATAATATTCACTCGATCTGGAATCACGCAACTTCTGGTTCTTCCCTAAATTTGAAATAACCATGAATAGTAAACATTTTAAATCAGTTTGGGACATCAAGTAGCCACGACAGCCTAACTAAAGAATCTTAGAAAAGAGGATGTCCAGAACTGCTTCAGAAGGTGGTAAGAATGATGGGATAAGTATGTTCAAAGTGAAACGGAGTATTTTGAGGGAAATTAATGGCAATGAGTCTATACCATAATAATGTTTTTTGAGACCAGGTCTTACTATACAGTTCAGGTTAGTCTTGAGCTCATTATATAGCTCAAACTGGCCTCAAACTCATGGAGATCCTCCCGCCTCAATCTCATCAATTTCATCATGCCTGGGATTACAGGCATGTGCCACCACAGCCTGCAGTAATATTTTTAAATGTAAACATTCACAGTAGTTTTAGAGCATACCTGCAAAAGGGTTGGTTCATGTAAATGAGACGAGGCCAGCTGTGTTTGTTGACTGTTAATTAAGATGTGTTATACATGTGTATCAACTCCCCACAAGGAATGTAATCATTATATACTAATAGAAAATTAAAAAAAAATAAAGTTGGGATTCTGTCTTCCTGTGGAGTCTTGGAGACAGAAGCCTTATTGTTTTCCTGAACTGAGAAAGATATGTATTTACAATTGTAAGTGCTTCTCCCAGTAAATGTCCCACAGATGGTTGAGGCCTATCTAGCAAAGCTCAGTATAAGTTTTAGGCAGGGAGTATGTTGGAACCAAGACAAGGAGTTTAAAGCACATAAAGTTTTGAGGAATTTACAAAGGTTCATTCACTATGCACTGTTGTTACCATTTATTATATACCAACTGTTTCAGAGCAATGATTAAAAGTTAGGGCTTTGACCTTAGGCTAGCATTCCATACAATAGCTGGACAATCTTAGTTAAACCTCATATTCCTTTTTTATAAAATAATAAGCTAATGACACAATATCTGGAAAAAGAGTCAGTTCGTGTAAGGGAAAGACTTTGTAAAAGTTCAAGAAATAAATGGACAGTTACAATGCAAAGATAGTAGGATTGTTCCTTGCAAAAGTTTTAAAAATATTACTCCATAAACAACCAGAAGGCAGGAGGTCTGGTGAGACACCAAAGTGACATTTAAAAAATTCCTCCTTTTAGCAAACTAAAGGAGCCTCATCTTGATACATATAAATATGTAGATGTGTGTATTGTATTGTTACTTTCAGTTTTTCAGTTTTCTTTTAACAATGTAAGGTAAGCATGTAGTACACATGAATCAACCTCATCATTTTAGCTAGCTCCTTTATCACAGTACACTGAAAATAATGAGGATGTAGAAAAAGACTTAGATAGACATTTCTCAAACTAAAGATATGTTATCACAGTACACTGAAAATAATGAGGATGTAGAAGAAGACTTAAATAGACATTTCTCAAACTAAAGATATGCAAATGGCCAATAGGTACATGAAAAGGTTCTCCATACCTAAGTTATCCAGCAAGTGTTGCAACTGTTTTTGCTAGGGCTCTTGCAAAAGGCTAATGCCTGAATATCAAATAACTGGTTTTGGGTATTATCACATGGGTGAGGTTCCAGCTCTTCTGACCTTAATTCTACCTTGTACTTTCCTTGAAGCTAGAGGAAACCAATTGCTCTCTTTGCTTTTTCTTTTTACAAAGACTGTAGCGAATGTGTATGGAATCTGGTGCTGATTTTCAAACACACATCCTCCTGTCAGTTTCCTATGTTTTTTTATTTATTTATTTATTTATTTATTTATTTTGCGGCATCAGGGATTGAACTCACAACCTCGCACCTGCCAGATAGGTGCTTAAGCCACTAATCCAAACTCCTGGCCCTAGTTTTTTGAGGCAGGGTCGCACTATGTAGCTCAGGCCAGCCTTGCGCTCGTGTTGTATCCCAAGCCGGCCTCGAACTCACAACGCTCCACCTACCTCAGCCTCCCAAGTGCTGGGATTATCCTGTCAGTTTCCTAATGAAAATTTTTGTATGCGATTACTCCCAGGGATGAATGTGAATCCTGATTAATCTATTGGCTTTGCTTTTTTTCTTCTTTTATTTTGTGATGTCAGGGTAGCTATGTCTTAGTGTAGCTTTAAAGTTTCTCAGAGACTGTTTAAGCTTAAGATTTTCCATTGATACTAGGATTTATTATAAAGAGAAAACTGTTATTGGGAGATGCAATACACCATGTGCCCTGAGCATCCCTTAATGCTCTTACTGGCTATGCCAAGAATGTAATGCCCTGACCACCTTGTATCCTGGCAGATCATTTTTCATTGTGTTTGCAGTAACCAGTCTTGAGGGATGGGTTAACATTTTCCCTGGACATAGAGAAGGTTTGCTTCTGCTTACTATGAATACTGCAAATTCCCTAACACAGAGCTTCTTTCCTATGATTGCATTGCATATTCAGGCATCCATCATAGGGCCTATGCCACATTATGAAACTCAGGCATCAAAGGGAACCAACAGGAAGCAGTATGAAGTTACGGCTACTGCTTATGGTACAATATTGTCCTTAGTATATGACCTAAAAGTCTAGTGTGTTCTTCTAGTGTCCATTAAATGGTATAAGCTGGCTTGTTAATCTATAAATAGGGTAAAACCTCCAGCTCTGCACTGTTTTTGACTTGTGTTTGCAGACACTATCCTTACAACAGTTATAGTAGGGAAATGTTTCCTAACAAGATAATTTTTTGCCATATCTGTGACATGCTTTTAATATTGTATTGGTACCTAATGTTCTTTAAACTGACTCGCTTACATTATTGCAATAACTTTTTTGAAAAAGGAAAATTTAGAACACTACCCTCAATCTTAACTATCATCATTTTCTTTAAAGTGAAAATACACGTCAATACACATTTAAATAATACATAGATGCTATAATTTAAAATTTTGTGTACTATCTATAATCACCTCCCCCTGCCACCAGGCCCTTCTCTTTCAACCACAAATTAACTGATTACATCCAAAGCAGTCATGTCCCAGATAATGACTACAATAACCAATGTTTCTATTTAGTAAATTTTGAAGTATTATATTGTGACTTATAGAAAATTCCCTTAAAACACCTCCTGAGAGAGAAAAATGGCAAAAAAGAACGCTAGTGCTTTGATCTACAATAGGGACAGTAGCCCCACTGCAGACAAGTCTATCCAGGAAATCCTGGCCTACAGTCCTGAAGTACATGGAACCTGCTGCAGGCTGGATCAGAGACACCAACGGCAGGCTCATGCTAGAGAGGGCTGTAGTTTGGGTGAGCCCCTCCACATTCTAGCCAAGTGCCCCACTTCTTAGTCCCAGGGGGCTGAATATATCCTTCCCTGTGAAATAAGCACAGTGATCCCCGGGAACCTTTTCTCACTCCAGTTGGAATCCCAGCCCCACCAGCACCTGTCCTGCTGCTATACACTTGAAGAATGGTCTGTAGGCATGAAAAACTCCCAAATTTTATCATAGAAGAAAATGACACATAGCTAGCACACCCAACACAGTACTTTCATATATTTCCAGCCAGGGATATGAGTATCCCCAAGTTGACTTAAGTCACCTTTAGAATTTGTACAAGCCTAGAGGTACCTGTTGAACCAGCAGGGAGAGCCCACCACCACCAGTCTTCAGAAAAAAAAAAATTCACACCTCAAAGAAACAGAAGTTAGGAAGATACAATGGCATCTTTGGGTCCAGAACAACAATTTTGACTAAAGCATGTCTGTTATTCAGACTTGTCTAGTCAAACTCCCAGATGAACCCAGCATGTCTGCACCATATAAAGGGAAGAGGTTAAAATCTGAAAATTGCCAAGTTACCTATGAAACATCATTGCCCAAGGAGCATTGCATAAGTGTGTATACAAATTGAAGAAGTAGGCAATCTCAGTTATGTAGAGGTTATTCTGGGGATTCAGGCCACCGGAGGTTTCAAAGGAATATGCTGGGCTTCACTAGTTGAGAATTCAAGCACATCGTAGCCATAAGGACTCATAATGTGCAGGACTTGGCAAAAAAGGAAGCAATACCCAAAATACATGTTACTATCAAGAGATGGTAGGTGGGAGACTGAGCAAGCACGGACAGAATATAAAGGTGGCATTCACCTAGCCATTTCCTGGATTTGTTTTCAAGTACAGATTACAGCTACTTTTTCAGTCATTCCAAATAGCTGAAACAAATCTCTAGAGAGGTTGGATCATGTGTGAGAAGATGGGGACCACGCCGTGTCAAATAGCTCTCAATTATTTATCCAATCCTCACAGTATTTCTGAGATTATGATGCTTATTTTACAGATGATAAAAGATGTAAAATTCATTCTAGCTCAATGTTTTGGTGGCACTTTGAATTTCTCATTTCTTGTCATATTAAGTATTATGTGCTGCAGTACTTTCAGAAATAAGCTACTAAGTACTTTTGGTTGTCCCTTTTATTAGTTATAAAACATTTATTATTTTCAAAACATTTATTATTTTCAAAAACAATGTGTGTTCATTTTAGGAATGTGGAAAATACAATCAAGCAGAAGAAAAATCATTCATCATCTCATCATCGAGACTGTACATTTTGTTTCATCCTTCATAAGTTTTTATATGCATACCTGTTGTATACAAATGTATTTTTATCTTTCAAAAATGATATTCACATATAACTGACTTAGTAATTTTTTTCATTTTTTATCATATCAGGAAATTTTTTTCTTTTACAAATGAGCAAAGTTCTCATATTAAAAGACAGAAAGGAGGGAGAAGAAAAGGTAAGGGGATGTAGAAAGAATTGAGATGTGTTATGTTCACACACCAACTCCCCACAATGAATGTAATCATCATGTACTGCAAACATGTAATAATAAAAATTTTTAAAAAGATAAAGACTTGTAGGTTGGCTCAAAATACAATAAACAGTGAGATGCAGATAAAAGTGATACCTCTAAATCTACTAAAAATAACAGGCTAAAAGTAGAAAGATGAATACATTAGGAAAATGCTAATAAAAAAGAAAACTGTCGCAATATTAATATCAAATAAACACAGAAATCAAACTAAACTACATTAAATAGGGATAAGGATGGTTTCGATTAACCTTCCAACGCATCACTATCAGTTTGTTTCTTACTCTCCTTATCTCATCAATTTCATCAACTTCTCGAAACTTATCTTCATTGTTTAAATGTCTGTTGTGTATATCTTCTTTAAATTCCTCCAGAGACTGAATCAGTCTTTCACGAAAAGCTTCTGCTTTTTCCTCAGCCTCAGGTTCTTCCTCCTCTTCTGGCTTTTCGTCAGGGTTTGGTTCTTCCTCACACTTTGGCTCATTCTCATTTTCTATTTTTTCTTCAATTTTTTGACAGGGTTTCATCTTTTGTCTGCTTCCCTCTCCTTCCTTCCTGTTTCCTTCTTTTCTTTTCTCCCTCGTATTCCCCTTTGAATGCAATTATTTCTAGGAAGCAAAAAGGCAGTAAGTCAAAGGCTTGGTGAGTGTACAGATGCTCTGCAGAGTTCTAAGCATTTGCCTTTTTGGATTCAGAACTATCGTCACCAAATATTTTCCACCTGAGAAGCCCAGTCAACACTCTGGGTTGCCTTGGCCCTGGCCCTCTTACCCCCACTTTCCACTGCCTCTCTTCTGCTGGTCCCTCCTCCAGCCTTTTCCAGACTCCCAGCCTTCCCCAAACCGTTCTTTCTTACAAATCCTAACACAGTGCCCTCCCAGAACAGAGTGGGTTGGCTGGAGGGGAAAGGAAGGAAGTGGAAAAAAGAAGAGACAGTAAGGACTCCCACCCATGACCATATCATCTTTACAATGCTCCTCTCACTTACCTAGTACCGATCCGGTCAGTTTCTAACTCCTAATTTTTTTAGCGTTGGGCAGTGCTAAGAACGCATCTGCGGGCGAACCTGAGAAGGGAGAGGGTGGGGCAAGCGCTTGATAGGCCGACCGGCCGCAGAGACCAGGCGCTGTAGTTTTGGCTTTTCTCATTTTAGGTCTCGGTAACAGAAAGTTTCCTGCCCCCGCCTCCCCCCCGCCCGCCGCCGCCGCCTGCAGTTTTCTCCACAGTGCAAGTTAGCTCGTCTTTCTTATCAGATAGGCAGTGGGAAAAGCTGATTATTGCCGAACTATCTTTACTGAGGCTGTGTGGAAACAGAATGGGTGTTGGGAAAAAGGTTTGAGATTGTTTTTAAACTAACGGAGTTTTCTTGCCCGCCTCCCGGGACCCCCTAGTTCCTTTCCTAAGGGTCATTAATTCCCGCAGATCTAGAAGTAGAGGGTAGAAGGACGAACTTGACTGGGACTCGCTGAAGTCTCCACCTTAGACCGCCTCCCCACTAGACGTCCCCAGGCAACATTCATACTGACACCGACCTGTAAATTCTGATAAATTGACTCCTTTCACTGGCCTCGGGCACAGTCGCCTGCACTGCTGAAGGAAGCCGTACCCACACGGGAACAAGGATCAGACTAGTAGGATTTCTGCACACGTCGACTTGTGGTCACATGAGATCTACGTCACCAGTGAGATCAGGTCCCCAGTTTCCACTCCCACCAAAAGCGTAACAGACGTGGGGTAGGCTCGCTACTCCCTGCACTCCCTGCCCTTACTTATACAGTTGCCTCTGTCTGTCTTTTCTGTAGCTGCCAATCTCAGAAAAAGCAAAAAACAAGACAAAACAAAGCAAAAAACACATTATTTGATAACTAGAGAGGAGATACATGGTTTTCTAGACCTACTGAACTTTTTTACTTCTTTCAAAGGATGTCTCTTTCTGTCCTTTTCTAGGATCATTAACTCCTCCATTCATTGACTCTCCTCCAGCCTCCATTTCATCTGCAATCTTGTCTTTAACTGTTGTGGAATTAGGTGGCATGGACAGCAGTTGTATAAAAAGAATACCTTGGATCAAGAGGGAGATTTTTAAATTCAATTTTAACTATCATCTTAACATCTCTCTCTCTCTCTTTCTCTCTCTCTCTATATATATTTTAAATCAACTTCTATCTTTGTAGTCAGAAAAGACAGAAAAATTTACTTTAGTTGAATGATTTACAGTGCTTAGAATACTACTTGGTGTAAACCAGTAGATGCTTTAAAAGTACATGCCGTTATTTTAATTATATTGTGATTTTGTTTAGGAGGGAAACGTTCAAAATGGAAGAAAATAATGTTTGACTCCAGAGCCATGGAAATGTGTTGCCAGGATGTTGTGCTACCTGGAGAAAAATCAGTTGTTCTGTTGTGTGGTGCATATGGTGAATCCCAGCTTCCTCTTCTGAAAGAAGATAATAATAACATACAACTCATAGAACTGATTGTTGGTAAGTCTTTTTTTTCTTCAGTGCTAAGAAGCAAACCCAGGGTCTGGTGTATGCTAGGTAAACCCTCTACAATTCAGCTGTATATTCCTTTTTTTAAAAAAATTTATTTATTTATTTATTTTTATTTAAGAGAAAGAAAAAAGACACATATAAGAAAGACGAAAAGCAAAAGGGACAAACGACTAGAGTAAATGCACAACAGTAACATTACAGGTTTACAAAACAGGATGATAGAAACTTGACAATGGTTGCAATATTGCATATGGCTATCTTCAAAATGGTTGTTTACATTAACAGATATAGACATGTAAAATTGATCTAATCATATGAGTATTAACTGTTCTTTCTAAATAGCTAATACATTCATCAGTATGTTCTTTCTCAATAATGAATACATTCAGTAGTGTGTTACTTTTAGTTATCTTACATATACATATATACAGATTTATATCTTTTCCTTTTCCCTTCCCTCTTTCCCCCTTTTCCCTTCCCAATTACTTTTGCTCTTCGAGCTGTTTTTTACTCTTACATAGTATTTATTATAGATTTTGGATCATATATACTTTTTCAGTTTCTTACACTAGGGAGACAATATGGTATTTACACATGTGGGTTTGATTTATCTCAATTCCTTAAAGATAACATGCAAAACATTTGGCTCACAGACAGTCTTCGACAAATATCGGTTACCTTTCAATCTTAGTCTTTGGTAAAAGTCACCAATTTGAAAAGAACTATGCACTTTTTAGAGGTAATATTTAAAAAAAACTAAAACAAGAAAGCATAAAAATATATTTTACAGGTATAAGCACTGATGGCGCTTTGTGAAGGAAAATGAAGAGCTCAGTGGATCTTACACAAGGGAAAAATTCTTAACCCTTGTCATTTTATTTCACTTGATATCCATTACACTGATATATCTTTTGGGAAGGGTATGTATTTGTGGACTAGAAAGTTCAATATATAATTCTTTGTGTCTGTTGGACAGACCACTAATGTGAGATACAGAAGTTATTAGTCCTTGCTGGGTAGAAGTTCATTTGTTTCTTAAAGGCTTCTAAGTCTATTGATGATGGCTATGGATGAAAGTAGGTTCAGTGAGAGTTCATTATGACACGCTCTGTACTACTTCAAGAATTTTTTTTACTTCTTTTTAGATTGTGGAAGCTGGATAGATTTATCTTCATGGACAGTACTTATGCAATAATATACATATAAAATTTGTTTATCATAGTGGGATACTATATTTTACATATTTTCTAGATAGCAAAGTAATGTAAATACTATTTCTATGCAATTAAACGTTATATTTATCCTATCAAAATCAATGGTTATTTAGCAAACTCTTTCTTGTTTAATATTTAGACTGCCTGTAGGTTTTCATTAGCATAACCCATGCCTTCACCTAAATCTTTGTACACAATTATAATTACTTTCAAAGAAAAAAATTTCTGAAAGAGAAATTCCTAGGTCTCAGAGTCTGAACAAATCTTTACTTCTCTTTATGTGCATCTTCAAGAAACCTTGTAAGATAATTTAAACAATTTATACTTGGACAGTTCATGTGCATAATCTCATATAAAATTGATGGCATGATTTTTTAAAAAATCACCAATTTGAAAGACAAACAGAAGTGTTAAAATTTTCCATTTTGTGTATTCTGACACCTAGTGAGACTGAGTAACCCGCACTTATTTTTTTTTTGTTTTGAGACAAGTTCTGTCTATGTTGTTCAGGCTGGCCTTGAACTCACTATGTAGCCCAGGCTGGACTTGAATTCATGGCGATCCTTCTGTCTCAGACTCTGAGTGCTGAGATTATAGGTATGCACCACCATACATGGCTATTTTGTTGATTTTAAGAAACATGAATAACCACCATTTCAAATAGTCTTGCTAGTTTTAAACAATAGAAATGAGGCTAGTTCAGTTAAGGTAGGATCCATGGTGAGCATTTATAAGGCAGCAAGGAATAGCACCTCAAGGGAATCTGAGCACAGATGAAAAACTTCTATTGGATGTCTAAGAAGCAGTACCTGAGTATTTTATGCTTTGTCATGAACTTGGCTCAGTTGCTACCTCAGTCTCCCACACTGTCTCATTCCCTTCTTCTCTTATATCTTATCTCTACTATACAGATTAGATTTCATGTATAATGACATTTTAGCTTCCTACGGTACAAACCTTTCCACAAAAGACCATACCACTCCCAGTAACATCAAACATGTAAAAACTCGCATAGAATTTCAAGGCATCCACAGACTTTCCCAATTGCAAATGCCTGCTTCAGGTTAGTTAATATGATCAGTATGTGAAAGTTCCTTGGACACGGTATAAACCTGGCTGAGAGCCCACTAGGAGAGGGTATACTGACAAAAAGTGACTCTGCAGCAACCCTCGGATCCTCCTGTTTTTCCTGGAGGTAAGAAGTTCACAGGTGAGAGGTCTAGCAGCCTATATCCTTCTAAAAACATAACTGAGCAAGTGTTTTAAGTGAAAATCAAACTTTTCTAAAAGAGAAAACAATAGATAACAAATTTTGTAAAGCAGAATAAAAACAAGAAACCTGTTAGGGTCTCCAGGGACCAAGTTACTGAATACATAAAGTGTTGAATTTTTTATGTTCTGTCATGAAAAACAATTGATTTATTTTAGAAAAATTTAGAGCTTAATTTTTCAACTAGTTCTCTTGGTTTTTTGGAAAGTTATTTGAAAAAAATCAGTAAAATATTCTCTAATGGGTAAATATGAATATAATGTAATCAGAAAAGATTTCCCATTCAGTAAAAAATCTTACTTTAATTGTAAATTACTCTCCAGAGGCTCTGAACTCCTTGCAGCCAGACTCAGGGTCTGGGGGGCGCCACACTCCAGGGTATGCTCAACCTAGTTGCCTGGGTTCAGGAGGTCTTGGCCCCCACCAAGTAAGGCAGAGACTCCACCAGCACACTCTGGAAGTGCACCCTCACTAGCTGTGCACAGGATCCAGCTCTACATGGTCCCACAACTCAGAGCAACCCACTAGGGGAATGCCCAGCAAGCCTCGCAGGACACAGAGGTACTGAGCACAGCCCAGCCCAGGTCCCCAGAGCTGCTCATTAGGGACTGGCCAGCATAGCTGCAGGGCCTTGCAGAGCTTGGGCTCTGCCCATCAGAGCGCAGTGCGTGAGCTCCATTGTTCATTGGAGCAGCCAGCAGGTCAGGTCCTAGAGGTTGCAGGCCTGCCTAGCCAGGAACAAGGCCCTGGCACTGTAGGCCTGGGACTTGTCCAGGCTTGCCTGGCACTCCAGAGGCTCTGAACTCCTTGCAGCCAGACTCAGGGTCTGGGTGGCATCACACTCCGGTACGCTCCGCCTAGCTGCCTGGGTGCACTAGGTCTTGGCCCCCATCCAGGAAGGTGGAGGCTTCAGCAGCACACTCCAGGAGTGCACCCTCACTAGCTGCTCACAGGATTCAGCTCTACCTGGTCCCATGACCCAGCACAACTTACCCAGGGGAATGCCTGGTCAGCATCACATGACCTAGAGCCACACAGGTCCCAGAAGAAAATGACAAAACAAAAGACTAAGAGGAAGTCTCAATCCCCCATCCCACTGAGAACAAACCCAAAAGACACTGAAATGGAAGACACTGCAAGTCACAAAACTGAACTTTCTGAAATGATAGCAAATGCAGTAAAGAAACAGCCTAATGAAGCTACAGAGAAACTCAAATCAGAAATAATCTCTCAGCTAAAAAATAAAATGACAATCATCACAAAAGAAATTTCTGTGTATGTAAAGAAGAGCAAGTTAAAAAATGGAACTTAAGAAAATGATGGAAACTTTAAATGAACAATATAAGACACAAAGAGAATGCATGAAACAGATGCAAAGGGAAATGCAGGAAATGAAAAATTCCATGGAAAGCTTGAAAAACATCTTGAATGAAGCTGAAGATAGAATCTCAGATCCTGAAGACACCATGGGAGATCATGGTCACGAAAGAAAAGATCTCTTAAAAATAGTAAGGAACCAAGAAACAACAATTCAACAGCTGCAAGATGATGCCAAGAGAAATAACATAAGATTAATAGTCATAAATGAAAAAGCAGGGGTCAATACTAATGATCTGTGAACCCTATTTGCAGAAATAATAGCAGAAAATTTTCTAAACATGGGAAGAGAATCTGAAATACAGGTAACTGAGGCATGCAGAACCCCAATTAACCATAACCAACATAAATCTTCACCCAGACATATAATGATAAGGGTATTGGAAATACAGCACAAGAACAAAATACTAAAAACTGTCAGAGAAAAGAAACAGATCACCTATGAAGGAAAGCCTATCAGAATCACAGCAGGCTTCTCAACA
>RJWM01045558.1:0-12756 GCA_004363535.1 Dasyprocta punctata | reverse complement strand
ACTCATACTTCTGTTCTTGCTCTCAAGCAACATTTTGTTTATTCATTCTAAAATATTCTCATTTAGCAACCTACAGTAAGCCCTACAACCTATGGTTTAGATTAAAAGATGGAATATTTTGAAGACGCATAAAAATATTGAAGTAGGACCATGGCAAATTCACAGTCATTGATAGAAGATAAAGCACCCTAATTCCACAGTCATACACTACCAAATAGTATAGGAAAGACATTACAGTGAATTAAAAGTGCCTTACACCAGAGTGTGGTCTCTGACTTTAATTACATGGATTTGATGTTACAAATAATGTTATGTTCATGCTTCAAAATTGTTCAAAAACTCTTACAAGACTGAAGTCTTGTTAGCTTGTAGTCTCAGTTAGTTTGATATTTGTTTTCCTGATTTTGTCTCTGAAAATGAATTAAATCATTAAGACAGGGGAAAAATATAGGATACAGGTATGCATCAGGAAGGGCAATGTTCAGAAGAGGAATACTAAATTTCATTTGATTTTCTATTTCCAGAGATAGGAAGAGTATAAAAATTGAGACTTTCAAGGCAATCAACCAGGGAACACTGCAAGGAAAGAAAACAATCTAAAATCTGAAAAGAACGTATTTCTGACCATCAGAGAGAGAAATACACTTAGCTAGATAGACAGGGAATAAACATTTGCTTTTAAAGCAAATAAGATTTTCAAATCACAAATCCTATGAGGATAAATTTTATAAATATACTTATTTAGAATACATATATGCAAACATAACTGACATACACATACGTGTACTTATAAATGCATCTAAAATCAATTAACTGGAATAGAGTTCAAAATACTAAATATTACAGTCTTATTACAAGTTCTGTTACAGTTTTGAATATTATATATACTTAAAGGTTGCAAGAGTTGTTCTTTAGGATTATTACTGCTGAAAGTAATTTTGTTACTGAAATCAAATGGAAGGGAATAGTTCACAATGTGGATAGCAGGGTAGAGGGAAGCGAATATCCCACAATCACCATCCCGGAAATGGCCCCACACCATCTTGAGGCTGTGAGGGGTCCTGAGCTACCTCAGGGGGAGACCCAGCATTTTCAAGGATGTGAAAACTGAGAAATGCAGACCGTGGAATGTTGCAGGAGAAAGACAGACAGAAAAACGTGCCACCTCTATGAGAATGTGGGTTAAAATGGATAGCAGAGGAAATGCATGCAAAAGGTGAGTGTTGGGTGTGAAATATCATCTTTTATGGAATGTATACAAAATTCTGTGTCACATTAGTGTTTTAGTGTCACCCATGCAAGTAGTTACACTAGCTAGAAAATAAAATTGTCTGTACTACTTTTATCCTGTAACTGCTTTGATCATGGAAAAATGTGTTCTAACTTTGAAGTAAATGTTTATATTTCAGCTTTCTTATCAACACAGCAAGATGTACATTCAAAATAGCAATCACCTTTTTCTATGTGACTCTCTCCCACATTGAAAGAATTTTGATTTATTTCAAAATTGTATTTAAAATATTTTTTCAAATGGAGAGAATCATGAAATTTTTTTCTTATTAGCATATTATTAAAATACAGCACATTCTCTGTCCTTGCATTTATTTACAGAAGCCTGTGCTATTAATTTTTAGTACTTTCATTTATATAATCATATTCTGCCTCTTTACTAGATCACCTATTGATAAATTTTGATTGTTACAAATGACATCGGCACCATCTTCCATCGTAAAACTCTCCCACCTGAATTCAATGTTGGAATAAATTTAGTCTTTATGTAATCAGGATAAATAGTACAAGCAGGCTTATGAAACCAAAAATATTTACTAACATGTTTTCCAAAACAGAATGCCAGTTATGCACGTTCATTATAAACACAGAAATGGGCATAATTAAAAATGATTTTAAATAACACATGATTTATTCTTATGACTGATTTAATTTTCCAGCTCCTTTATTGTGTGTAGACTCTCTTGAAAATAAAGCTGGCATCACTATTTTGCATCACTTTATTTATACTTTGCGAAGCATGTTCATAATAACTTTATTTTCCTTATGGGTCAGGTAGTTTGAAGAAGTGTGGCTATCCCCACATTAGAGAAAAGCAACCTGAAATATCCTGCTTTGTTGAAAGACCCAAAGAAAAGTAAAGTTTTCTGACAGTAAGTTAAGAAAATTATTCTATGTTTAATTAACTATGCGCTGTGCTTGCTTTTGCAGAACATATGCTAATTAACTTTTTTATTTTGAAGAAAATTTAAATGATTACAAAAGTTCCTGCATGTGCCTCATTTAGTTATTCCCCATATTATCATCTAACAGTATCATGAATACATTCACCAAAATTGTGAATTGAGTTAAATAAAGATGAGTTTTTATTCAACATTTACAAATTTTTTCACTTCTACCTTTTCTGTTCATTGTGGATTTCAATCCAGAAAACACATAGTGCTGAGAACACATTTCAAGTCACTCAGTGATTTCAATTCTTAATCCAAATGTTGTCTTTTGGGCTAGTCCTTCAGTGATTAAGAATAGTTCCTAAACTATCATATGGACAATATGTGTTCCCTGGGACAGAAGCGTGTGCAATAACGCGTGAACATGGTAAGGTGCTTTTCCTGCTCTTTTTCATGTCTACACCATCATTATCTACCATATATACAAGGTCATTTCCCAATGTCCTTTCCCTTATCACAGAGGATTTATTTTTATGTGATTCATGCACATCCACAAATTAGTGAGAAATGAGGGTCTGATATTATTGGTTCAACTATTTTATGAATCCATAAATCTAAAATTGGGTATTCTTAAAAACAAAAAAGCATTATAAGCACCAGATTGTGGTAACCAATGTAGATTCATGTCTGATCCAGAAAGCACTCAAATTAAATATATTTTTATTATTTTAACTCCCAACAACCCATTATTAACTTTGGTTATAACGTTCAATGAGAAAAGCAAACACAATATTCAATAAAGGAAAATACAAATGTTAAATTGTATCTACCCGATCTTTTTCATGACACCAGCAATAGTTATTGTAACTGTTTTAGATCTCATATTGTTTGGACATACAGATAATTATTAATTTATTCTAATGGTTAATTTATTCTAATGGTTTATTTTAGGCCATCCAACTGTTTTTCTGCCACTAAATGGCCTGTTTTAGTCATTATAGTTAGTGAAAGAATTTTCAGAAATATATTTCCAATTGCAAAATGTGGAGATATTAAAAAAACTGCCTCTGAATGTTTGAAAAAGGTCAGTAATACTAATTTATAAATTTAAAAAAAGAGTTTCACGTATGAGTTTTCTCATGATAATATACACAATTTTATTTGCCAATTTAAACTAAGCTTCAAAAGAATTGCATACAGTATTAAGAGTTGAAAGTAGGAGATAACAAGTTTAATAGGTTTATTTTCATCATTGCTTTATCATAAGCCAGGTTAAATTAGGAGTTTTCTCCACATCATGGAATGGTTCCTCATTCTAATGAAAGAAAAGACAAAACACTTATGGTAACATCCAAGACTGCAAAGTTGTGTTTCCTTAACCTCTCTCACCACTTCTCACTCACGTACTCTTTCTCATTAGCACCGAGCTCCTCTTCCTCTCGGGAATTTGTTACATTTCCTGCTTCACAGGCTCTGCACATCGCCCTTGGCTTGGAACATTCTCCTTCCTTCCATATACTTCATGGTTGAGTGTACCATTTACTGTTTAATAAATGCTACTTGGCCTGTGATTTTACTACTACCATATTTCCACCTCACTTTCTTGGCTTTCAATAGCATCTTCCCCACCAACTCTCTATCTTTGAACACCCATGCCTAGACACGTCCGTTGGATAGATTTGTTTTCTAGGTCCAAATGTCTTAGGACTTTACTAGAGGTATCTTATCAAAATAAAAGAGTTTTAGACTTGTTATTAAGAGATTTCAATTCTAGATTCTCTTCTGTTACTAACCAAATGTGTGAACTTGGGTAATTTCAATTCTCTGGAACACAGTTTCTTTTGTTAAAGCAGAATTAATAAGAACACAAAAATATTTCTTCTGCACTTATCAGAGTCCATGATTTTTTTCTTTTTTATTATGCATCTTAGACATTGCAAATCTGTGTCTTCAAATTTCCACTTAATTAGTGAGGAAATGGAGTCTCGAAGAATTTAAGTGACACAAGCAAAAGGTTTTGTCAAGATTCTTCCAATCCATTGGTGGTAGCAAAAACAAGAATCACAATAACAAAGAAATGGGTGATGGAGTGTGGCATTCTCTTAGACACTACAAGTTCGAAGTTCAATATTAGGTTGCTTATTTGAGGTCACTCTGTTTTCCTGATATGAGTGTTCACTGCTATAAATTTCCCTCATAGGACTGTTTTCACTGTGTGACATAATTTGCGATACGCTGCATCAGTATTATCATCTCACTGTAGAAACTTCCTAATTTCTCTTTTTCTCTAATTTCTCATATTTGACCCATCAGTTGTTCAAGAGGATGTTACTTCCTATGCATGTGTTTATGTAGTTTTGGTGGATTGTTTTGCCATTGATTTCCAATTTCATTGTACTGCAGCCTGATAACACTGATGGGATAATTTCAATTCTTTTCCATTTATTTAAGCTAGTATGTGGTCTGTTTTGGAGAACACCCCACGAACAGATGAGTAGCATATGTATTCTGATGTTGTGGGGTAGCACACCCTATAGATACTTACTATGTTCATTTGCTCACAGGTTTGATTTGGTTATGATATGTCTTTGTTGATTTTTTCTCTAGTTGATCTGGTTATTTATGACACTAGGGTACCAAGGTCCTCTATCACAATTGTGTCAAGGTTTATTTGATTTTTTGTGTGCATTAATATGTATTTTATGCAGCTGGGTGTATGGGTATTTGATTCATATATATTTATGATTATCTCTTCCTCTTGGAAATTTTCCCTTAAGAAATATGTAGAAGAGTTTATACTTTGAAATATTAAATAAATTTGTAAAATCCTAACCAATCTTATCAAGAAAAGTAAATAAAAGACTCACATCCATGCAATTAAGAATAAAAACTGTGAAACCACAACAGATCCTGCAGAAATCCAGAAGATCAGCAATACCTACTTTGAGAAACTGTACACAAATAAGATGGACAACACACAAGAAATCGACAGATTCCTAGATACACATGAATTATCAAAGCTGAGTCAAGAAGATATTAAAAAATCTAAATAACTCAATATTGGCCAATGAAATTGAAACTATAATAAAAAACCCAACAACAAAAAAGCCCAGATCCTGATAGACTCACAGTTAAATTCTGCAAGAAATTAAGAGAAGATCTAACTCCTCTAAATCTTTAATGAAACTGAAAGGAGATCTATACTCACAGTCATTCCTGGAAGCAAATATTACCCTGATAGCAAAACCAGAGAAGGATCAAACCAAAAAATGAGAACTCCTGGCCAATTTTCCTAATGAACTTAGGCACAGAAATCCTAAGTAAGATACTAACAAACAGATTACAGCAAATCAGCAAGAAGATTTACACCATAAGATTCATTCCAGGGATGCAGGGGTGGTTCAACATAAGCAAATCAGTGTACATATATATCAGTAGAACCAAGGACAAAAACCACATGATCATCTCAAAAGATCCAGAAAAAAATTTGGCAAAATCCAATAACTATTCATTATAAAACCCTACAGAAATCAGGAATCTCAATCTGATAAAAGCCATCTATAACAAACTAGCAGTCATCATCATACTAGATGTTCAAAAACTGAAAGCTTTCAACTAAAATCAGGAATAAGACAAGGATGTCACTGTCACCACTCCTATTCAATGCATTTCTGGAAACAATGGAACAATTATACAAGGGAAAAAATAAATGGAATAAAGATAGGAAAAGAAGAAGTAAAATTATCATTATTTGCCAGTGACATGATACTCTACAGAGAAGACCCCAAAAATGCCACTAAAAGATTTGTAGATGTAATAACCAAATTCAGTCACATAGCTGGAAAAAAATAAACACTCAAAAATTAATAGCATTCTTGTACACAAGTAGCAAACTCACTGAGAGAGAAATTAGGGAAATCACATTCTTCATGATAGCATTAAAAAAATTAAATATTTATAAATTAATCAAACAAAGGAAGTAAAAGATCTTTATATTGAAACCTTCAGCATTCTGATAAAGGAGATGGAAGAGGATATCAGAAAATGGAAAGATATCACTATTCTTGGGTAGAAACAGTCAATGTAGTGAAAATGGCCATACTCAACAAATTGTTATTCAGATTGAATGCAATTCCAATCAAAATTTCAGTAAAATATCTCACACATTAATAGAAAATAATCTTAAAATGTATTTGAGACCAGAAGAGAAATAGAATAGAAAAACAATTCAGGGCAACAAAGGCAAGGTAGGAGGCATCATAATCTCTAATCTGAAATTATACTACAAAGCTACTGTGATTAAAGAAAAAAAAAAAGGAAAAAAAAGTATGGTACTGGCACACAAACAGACCTGAAGTTCAGTGGAACAGATTAGAAGGCACAGACACAATTTGAGATATACTAAACCACCTTATCTTTTTTTTTATTGTACCAGCGATCAAACTCACAACCTCACACTTGTCAGGCAAGTGCTTATGCCACTGAGCTAAATCCCTACCCCAAACCACCAGCTTATCTTTGACAAGGTTCCAAACACATTCACTGGAAGAAAGATAGTCTGTTTAATATTTAGTGCTCAAAAAACTGGCTTTCCAGTTACCAAAGACTAAAAGTAAACCCATGTCTCTCACTATACAATAAACTAAAATAAAAATGCATCAAAGATCCAAATATTAAAACAAAAACACTAAATCCTCTTGAATAGAGGATAAGTAGAACTTTTGGAAACATAGGTATAGGCAAAAATTTTATGAAAAAAGACTCCAATCACGAGAGAAATATTACAAAGAATCAATGACTGTGATCTCACCTTACTGAAAAGCTTTTGCACAGCAAAAGAAATCTTCAGTAGAGTGAAGAGACAACCTGAAGAGTGGGAAAAAAAATTTGGTTGCTGTTCCTCAAAGAAGTAATATCTAGAATATATAAAGAACTCAAAAATCCGATCTGCCTACATTTAAATACCCAGTCCCAAACTGGCATCTGAAGTGAATATGCACTTGTCAGATGAAGAAGTTGAAATGTCAAATAAAGATATAAAAAATGTTAAACATCACTGGTCACTTGAGAGAAGCTTAGGTCTCTTCAGAGCTTTGAATACTCTAAAAATTTGGTTTAAAGGGGAAAGCTTTGAATGCCTTTTATTAGTACACAGCTCAGTACGACTTTGAAAGCATGCTTGGATGGAGTATTGGTAACTGAAGTGAAAAGTTTCCTTTGAGATAGGGCAAAAGGAAAGACAGGAGATGGAATCTTACAGTCAACAGCCTAGCCAGGATTAATTGTCATCATGGTTCACTGTGGACCTCAATTAAGAGTGTTTCAAAGCTCTTAACAAATCCTTCAGAGTTAAGTGGGAAGAGCAGTGGCCTTTTCCCATTAGGAGCCCAGGGATTTGTGATTTTTTGGATATATCTATAAATAACGGATTGAAGAAATTCAGGTTTAATTCACATTCTGCCAGAGACTATTTTGGGCTAAGAGACCTCATTTTGCAGATGTTTCTATGCAGAGAAAAAGGAAATTCATCTTTATTATTGTAATAAATGCTCGGCACTTACTGCCAATATTACAGTCTTTTTCATAAAGTCTAACTCAGGTGCCTGGAAACCTGGCTGTCTGTGGAGTGTCTTTCTGCTTGGCTTCTGCAACACAGGGCAAGAGTAGATGGACAGAAAGTATCATGAGCTGCAGACATATTGCGTGAAATCCACCTTCAAAGTAAACCAAAGTCGAAAAAGAGAAAACTATGAACACTACTGGATGCCATTTGTCATCTTTTTTTCTACAAGAAAAAAGGTAAACTTTCAAACCTAGTGGAACTGTTTCCTTTCTAATACTTCCTATTCAGAAGCAAATCACTGTTCTCTAGCTCTGACTCTTAAGAAACCTAGTTCTAGACACAGTTTTTGCTCATTGATGAAGAGACCAATAGTCTCAGTTTGCTCAGCTGGCACTGTCCTCTGTTTATCACAGCAGTGTCACGGGTTCAATTCTAATCAACAACGAAGGGGACACTGGTGCAGATCTAAGACCTGCAGACTGCTCATTTGCAAAGTCTAAAGGCCAAAAGTAAGTACACTGCTTATACCCACGGTGGGTGCCCACAATGCTGAGTATTCTGATATAGATGGCATCTTATTGCTTGTCTAGGGTCAACTTCCAGCCCTGTTTTGCACATGCTTTCTGTGATGTTGTAGTAAATCATAGTATAAGGAGTGGAGGAGAGAGAGAGACAGCAGCAAAATCCCTTAATGAAATGCAAGAAAAAAAATGCTCCCTGGCTGTGATTCCTTGCTATCAGTCGGTGGTAAGATTTTCCTTGTCTCAATCTCATGATTCTCTTTCTTCTCTATTCTTATTCACCAAGTTGTTCTCCTTTGAATTTTACTTGTCTCAGTACTCTCCAAGCTTTCTATTTCCTTTTCAATATGTTTTAAATATACAAATAAAATGCTGAAGCCGGGCGTGATGGCGCACGCCTTTAATCCCAGCACTCGGGAGGCTGAGGTAGGCGGAGCGTTGTGAGTTCAAGGCCGGCTTGGGCTACAACGCGAGCGCAAGGCCGGCCTGAGCTACACAGTGCGACCCTTCCTCGAAAAAACCAGGGCCGGGAGTTTGGCTCAGTGCCTTAAGCGCCTGCCCTGACAGGCGCGAGGTTGTGAGTTCAATCCCTGGTGCCGCAAAAAAAAAAAAAAAAACAAAAAACAAATAAAATGCTGATACCATTGACCCATCCTGAAGGTTGCATCTGTTTGACTGAGCATGAGTTGAACTCTTTAGTGATTCCTTTAGCTACCTGTTTAAAGTTTCTTGGATGTGTGTTGTTTCCTCCTGAGTGGCTAGAGTGTGATGCTCGCTGAGATTGTAGAGGTGAAGTGCTCAGCGGGATCCTGCTAGACTGCACTGGTTTATGTTCTGATCCTGCATCTTCTCTGACTGTTCTCTGCTTATCTCTATCTCTCAGACTATCTTAAATTGTACAGATAGGCACATGTCAAATTTTCCCTACAGGGTATGATGAAATCGTGTGAATAAAAGTGCTGAAGTAAAAATAAGAGAAGAATATAATAGGAATTAAATGACTCCACAAAACCACACATTGCACTGTGAAATGCTTTTAGCAATAAGTTTATTTGACTGAGGAAATCTGGGAAGCATTGTCTTAGGAGATGATATTTGAATTGGGTGCTCTGTGCACAGATAAAAATGGAGAATAAAGACTATAAAGAATTCAGGGGATGAGAAACTGTTAGCTATGAAATATTCAGGGAATGAGACTTTTTAGATATGTGTGTGAGCAACAAAAATTGCTAGGCATGGCTGGAGCACAGAAAAGCAAAACAGTAAGAGGATAAGGGGAAAGTAAGATGACAGCACACAGTGAGGAGCTGGAGAGCCACACTGAGTATCCAGATCACTCTGGATGCCACAGCAATCATTTTGCTGTATTTATAAATCTTTTTATTTTAAAGCACCCACTTATACTTTGAAAGTGGTAGCAAGGAGGATAACAGACGGAGTCAATATGAAAAGTAACAAGAAGCTGATATATCTGAATTTGGGTCTTTTTACCATGTTTAGAGACCTACAAATGACATCCCAATAAAAGCCTGCAGTATCTACTTGAAGGATTCTAGGATTAGCTGTTGATATTTTGCATTTTTGAAATATGAGCTTGAATTTTTGCCTGTATGAACTATAGTCATACAACGAGAACTCATATATCTACATGAGCTGTGTGTACACATAGTGTGAGCTATTCCTTTTTTGGACTAAACTTTGTTAGACATCTTAGAACATATAAAGTACAAAATCATTATGTCTTATGCTTTGCTAATATAAAACTGATTTTGGTAACACTGATGAAAAGTATTTAATTTTACTATCTATAACAAAGCATGGTTGAGAATGGGTACTTTTAATCCCTGTCTAATAAAGGAAGTGGCAATCCTACAGCTAGTAATGAATCATATTTGTGGTGACTATTAGCCTGTCTGCATTCTGCTGAGACCATAGTGAAGCAATTTCTAAGATTTCTAATGAGTAAGCAACAGAAAGGTAGATTTTTTGTGGGTCTGGGCATCTTGAAGAAAGTAGGCATTTAATTTTAGATGAACTCATTAAAGCAACACGAAAATAATTGTTACACTCTATTAAACAATTCTGAGTATTTTTGTTCTTTAGCAATTCATAAATATTAACAAAAACTACCCTTGTGTTTTATGTCTCAAATTTTGTACATTGCCAGTGAAAATATCCAAACTTTGTAGCCCAGCTTTCATGACTTTCTGTTAAGAGAACAACTTACTCTTTTTTTATTTTAAAGAGGATAAAACAGAATAAAAACAATCAAAACAAACCAGTGTAAGAGATACAAAACTTCAAAACATTATGAAATCAACAATAGTTGCCATAATGCCTCTTGCTGTTTTCAAAATAGCTGCAGATAACTTTGGACAGAGTAAAACTCAAACAGAACAGAATAGAATAGAAACAATAAAAAACAAAACAATGAATGCAATAAATGACTTCAAAACAAGCAATAGTAAATCAAAAAATTGCTACCATAATATAACTCGGTATCTTTGGAATAGCTACTCCTGCCATTGGATTTAACATAATCAAACAAAACAAAAGAGAATAAAACCCAACCCAACAAAACAATGGAAATGATATAGGACATCAAATCAAGACCATAAGGAATCCACAATGGCTACAACCCTTAGAAGGAGATTCCCCCCCTAGATGCCACACTGTGTACCACTATCCTCTGAACCTATGAACAGACCACTGTCCTAGACCTGCAATGTTAGTAAAACACCAAAGCACCATAGGCATCCAATTGCATTTTACCCTAATAGCTATCATCACAGGCTGTGTTTTTCTGGATAATCTGGTTGCTTATGGGGAGGGGGAAAGGACTGGTACTTCTATTTTGCCAGCCCCAGAAGGGGCTGGGTTCTGTCTCTTCTCAGTCTGGTGGTGGCCCGTGTATGGTACTGGTTCCAAGACTGTGCTTACTTGCTGGTATGGCCTTGTTCTCTCTCCCCTCAGTTTGCGAATGGCACTGACTCTTAGGGACAGGCTTGGGTCTGGTTACACCCAGTCCAGCAGTGGCCCATGCATGACACTGGTTCCCAGACTGAGCTTGCTTTGTGGTGTGGCCTTATTCTCTCTCGTCCCAGTCCACAAATGGCATTGACTTATGGTGAGAGGCTTGGGTCTGGCTGTTCCCTTTCCGTTTTCAGCCCGTGCATGGCATAACTTACTCTTATGAGTTCATCTACTACAATATGTGTTTGCATCTCCCTAACTATAAATTCTTTGTTGACCCATTTTTCTGAAAAATATTTCCCTTTCAATCTCATTAAAACATGTCTTTTTGTCCCAAATGCTCATACACTTCTGATTTCCATACCTCTGCATCTCATATTTTGCCATGACAAGATATTTTTTCTTTATTTTCCCCTCCTTGAGGAACCTCTGTGCTCAGAATAGTATATACTTTGTAGTTATTAAAATGTTTGGAATTGTTATCATTCATTTGTGTGACCATAAAAGACTTATATGAGCCAGAGCGCAGGTGTAATATTAACCACTCAACTAAGAAACTATGCTTTAAAACAGTGGGACACTGCATTGCAAGTAAATGAGCCACTTGAATCAATAGTTTAATAGGATGCAAAGTAGGTCTTCAAAGGCCAATTAAAATTGTCCTGAATACAACTGATCCAATTATAAATAGTGCAAGCCACTATTTTGCACATATTGAATTAATTTTCTTAGCAACCCCAAAAGGTAGATTATTTCATTATTTATATTGGTTGTGTGAATATAAAGGGGTTTGGCAAGCATCAGACCACTAGTAATCAGTGAGATAAAGTTTTAGTCCGATCAATTCTTAAATAATTGGTATATGTTTGTGACACATCATGAAAACATTCATTCATTGTGAGCATCACTCCACAGATGCTTTCCACTGTTCAAATATTGATCACATAGTATTTTACATAATCATGGACCAAGTCTACATTTATTGTTAGGTTCCTAAGAACAAGGTGATATTTTTCCAGGCTTACCAATGATTTCATACAATTTTGACCCACTATTGGAAGTGAAATATAATTATGAATGAGTAGAGCATAAATACAATGGTGATTCTTTCCTAACAAATGAAGCAGAAAAGTAGCAAATTGAACTATTTGAGTCCTTCTCAGAGTATTTTTTTTTTTTTTTTTTTTTTTTTTTTTGCGGCACCGGGGATTGAACTCACAACCTCGCACCTGCCAGGGCAGGCGCTTAAGGCACTGAGCCAAACTCCCGCCCCTGTTTTTTGTTTTTTTTTTTTAATTTTTTTTTTATTTGAGCGAAGAAAAAACAAACAAAAGCTACAACAACAACAACAAAAAAACGACATATATAGTGAAAACAACAAGCAAAAGAGACAAGCAAACAACTAGAGTAAATACACAATATTGCAGGTTTACAAAACCGGAAGATAGAAGCTTGACAATGGTTGCAATTTGCGCATCGTTATCTTTAAAATGGTTTCTTACATTAACAGATATAGACA
>RJWM01045557.1:0-12763 GCA_004363535.1 Dasyprocta punctata | reverse complement strand
CTGGCAGCCCAGCCCTAGCAGCAGAATTCCAGGGTTCCACTTCTCATAGCTATAGTTACCCATGAGTGGTGTTTCCGTGTGCGTCAGTTGTTAAACATCCGAACTAGCACACACATCCTTCACTCTGCCATCCCAGAGCCAGTCTCCTCTTACTTCCTCCTCCCATTCAGTCAGCCACAGCAACTTCATGCAAACTTGGCTTGCGGGCCATTTCCAGTCTAGGAAACAGTTTCCATCTGGTCTTCCAAACCAGGAAAAATAAGGGCAATGTAAAAAGTACTTAAGGGGGCTCAATTAATTTAAATCCTGTATTGATCTTCAGATGATGCTGGGATAAATTAAAGTATTTTTCTTTTGTGAAATTAAAAGCAGACGTTACTAGAAAACTTACTGATGTTCTCTCTGAGAAAAATTAAAATTTGACAATCTGTTAGTCCCCCAACCAAAGCAGGTATCTTTTCACTCCACCAGTGTGTGAACTCAGTTTGTGGCTCTTTTTGGGCAGTATTAGGGAACTCCTAGGGTCTTTGCACTCACCTACATCCCCAACCTTTTTAAAATGTTTATTTTGAGGTAGGTACTCAGTAACTTGCAAAATTTCCCAGATTGAGCTTGAGCCTGTGATCCTACTGCCTCAGTCTCTGGCGGTGCTGGGGTTACAGGCGTGCCCCACCACACCCTGCTTGTGTCTGCAGCATTTTCACTTGAAAATGTGATGTAAGAGGGATGTTATATTCATAATCACATCTAGCTGATAGTCGATTAAGATTTTCCAGTCAGACTTAGTCTGGGCCCAGTAATTTCAGGTCTGAGGAAGAGCCAGACCGTACTTTCTGAGGACTCTGCACATTGCTGCAGCAGTGATTCCTATGTTTCCTATGGGTCACTCCCTCAGCCAAGTTCTCATGGCTACTAAAAGGCACTGGGGTTTGAACTCAGGCACGCAGACTTTAGGGTGGCCGTTTGAAGATGCTGTCGCATTGTCCTATCAGCCATGTCTTCCCTAAAAGTGACCCAGCACCCGCCCTTCCCTGCAGCTCTCAACGCTGTTGCCATAGCCACCCCTGAAACTCAGGTCGTCGGTGATCCTCCTCCCCATGTATCCAGCCCAGAGTCCTGCCTGTTTTTTCTTTGCCAGCTTACCCCCTCACCTTTCCTCCTACCTGCCTTGTGCTGAATTCCATTCCTGCCTTCTGACTCAGGCCCATTGCTCTCCTCATCTCTGGGCATCACACAGCCTCTTGATGGGTCTGCCACCTCGGTCCCTTGCTCTGCTCCTTCATCCTGCTCAGCGGCTCATAGGAAATTACTATTCTTGAGCCTGTTTGCAGGCCCTGGGCTGGCTCTTTATCAAACAAGCATCACTGTTCCGCAAAGCACAGGTATTGTGGCTGTGCCCACCGTGTGGATGAGGAAGTGAAATGCATGGAAGTGAAGGTTTGCCCAAGATTATGCAGCTGTCCTGGTGGAGAGATTGGGATACCAGCCAAATCACATCTGACTAACTCCAAAGGCAGTTCTTTGTCTACTAATAATACTCCCACAAGACCGTCTGTTCTTAAAGTAATTTGAATGCAGAAACTCTTCAGTGGTTCTCCATCAGCTCTGGGAGCGTTCATACAAACTGCTTACCCCACATTTAGCAATCCATAGTTTGAGATTCCAGCCCCTGCATACCTTCTCAGCCTTGTCTTCTGCAACTCTGCTACTTCATGAACTTATTCGTATACTCCCACTTGCCCGTCTTCGCACAGGTTATCTCCGGACTCACGGTGCCCTCTCTGCCTTTCCCCACCTCCCCTGCTTGTTGAAATCTTTCCATTAATCTTCCTGACCCACAATATAGACCTTTCTTCTACAAGTCTACTCTGATGACTCCAACCCATAGTAACACTCCTTTTCTAATCTCCTACAGCACTTTAAAAATAATCTGTACTGCTTACTTGTCAGAGTCCTTACTATTGTATTTCAAAAGCATGAATATTTCTTCAGTTATTTCATTGGTTCGTTATTCACTAATTACATTTCGAGAGATACAACAACACCTTATCGAACAAGTTATATAGTTTTAATACTTAAAGCGGCTTAAAGCAGGTGACTATTCATAGATCTGGACTTACACCAGCCCTGACCGTAAATATATAAAGAAATTATTTGACACTTGGAGCACTTTTTTTTCCATAGATATAAAATATTTTATTAGTTTGATGTCTCTAATAGACTTTAAAGGAGTCATTTATTGCAACGTTATTAGTGAGCTAAATGATGAATATGTTTAACTGCTTTTTGTATTCCACTGTGTGTGTGTTATTGGAAATCGAACCCAGCGCCTTTACACTGAGCTACATCCCTTTACACTGTTTTATTTTGGGGAAAGGGTCTCCTGGGTTGGCCAGGCTGGATTCAGACTTGCTATCCTCCTGCCTCAGCCTCCAAGAATGCTAGGATTATAGTCATGTGCCACCTCATTTGGCTAACATTCTGTTTTTCTGAGCCTGACTTTGATTGTGCCCAAATTCCAGACACGCAGCTTGTAAACCGTTTTTAGAGGGACATGTAGACTGGCCCCTAAGAATACGACCACAGGACTGCTGAAGTTTCCTTGAGTGTATTTGCCCTGTGACAAAGCCATCAGAGCAGGAAAGTGGTCACATGCAGTTTGACTGAGATTTTAATGTCTTCTACACTGAGTCATTAATTCATTAAAATGGGCTTTGAAATCATCTGGTTTTATGGTTCTATGCCAGACAAAGGTCCACTTTGTTTCATTTGTCTGTATTACCATCCTATAGACATGGATCTGCCTGATCATATTTGCTGTAATGTGGACTGACTCCCTTTCGTTATAGTTGTCATCACTCCCAGCCTAATTCTAACATGTTTTTATTTCTGGTCTTTATTAGATCTTGCACACTGCCAGTCAAACCTTGTGGAACTTAGCAAACTCCTACAAAATTTGGAGATACTTCAGAGAACTCAGTCAGCACCTAACTTTACTGACATGCAGGTAAACCTACTACTGCTGTTGGTAGAAAGGCCTAGGTATTAACCTTTAATCTTTCCTGGATTGTTCTGTGAATATACAAAGTGACGTTTAAAGGGAAGTAACTGCAATACCAACTAGTTTGTATTCTGGGGTTATTCTTAATATTTTGAGTCTTGGTGTCATTGCGTTAATTAAGATGACTTCTTAAAAATGTTTTACATTTAAATACAGTACAAGTTGCTGTAGAAATGTATATCTGAATCATTCTTCCATATTTCTGTTGCCTTAGAAATGACAGTTTTGAAGGTACAAATTTAGACACTCAGAATGATGGACCATCTTTTTAGGTACAAAAAACGCTCGAGCTCTGTAATCCTGTTGTTTTTATTTTGCACCTCAGGAAAATATATTTTATAATTAAAATAGAATTTAGCATTTGTCTCTGCTTTGAATGTGGCACCTCTCTCCCTTCTGCCTGGTTTGCTTCAAGGTTCTAACATGATTCAACACTAACTTGCTGAACTCTTTGTCTGCATGTGTGTTATCTGTGTGAACTTAATAATCTTTTGTTGCTTTTAACTATTTGTACAATGTAGGCTAACTGTGTAGATATTTCAAAGAAAGACAAGCGGGTCACAAGACGCTGGAGAACAAAAAGTGTCAGCAAAGATACAAAAATACAACTGCAGGTACAGATTTTACTTTTCCTTCCTTCATGTTTTCATATACTTTTAAAGTATTAATCTTTATATAGCAGTGTATGGGCATTAGATTAAGAGAGCAGCTTCACTACTTTAAAGCCAAAGCTTTTCAAACAGAATTACATTGTCTAAAATAGTAGGAAATCTATTTAATTTACCTACTTGAACATAAATGAAAAGAATTTGAAAGAATAGTAAAAGTACATGCTATGACTTGTAAAGTAGCATTTTTGTTCTCATTTATAGCCCTTGAACCATTAAAACTTATTTTAACAAAAAGTCCTCTTTAAAATCTAAACTAAAAATCTAGTGGGTTGTAATGAATGTTCATTTATATACACTGTACTAGATCTTAAAAGGGTCTTTTATGTGCCAACTTCGTCCAAGTTTTTATCTATCAAGAAAATGAATAGGGGAGTGCAATAGATTAAAAATCAACAAACCTGGGTTCTAGTCTGAGTTTTGACTATAATTCTGTGTACATTTGGTGAAATTTTTGGGGCTTCCATTTGCTCGTGGGTAAATGATGGAATAAATTTAATGATCTCTGAATTCTCTTTCAACTCTAAAATTATGTGATTCTGCAAAAATAGATGATATTATTTGGCCTGTAAGAACATTTAAAAATCTGAACTAAAGTCTTAATGGCTAGTGATCATTTCCTTGAAATTTATTTGAAATAAATTTTTTATTTCAAATAAGTCATTAAAATTTTTTTATTTTAAAGAGAATAAAATAAACAAAACAAAACAGAACAAGGCAAATCAGAACAGAACAGTGCATGCAACACAGGACTTCAAAACAAGACAACAGGAAATCAACAGTGGCTACCATAATGTCTCTTGTTTTCTTTGAAATAGTTGTCCATATCTTCACACATAATAAAATCAAACAGAATAAAGTGTATAAAACCAATCAAAACAAAAGCATGAAAGCATTATAGGACTTCAAAACAAGACAATAGGAAATCAACAATGGCCACCATAATGTCTCTTGCTTTCTTCAAAATAGCTGTCTATACCTTCACACATAATAAAATCAAATAAAACACAATAGAATAAAACCAGTTAAAAAAAAGAATAAAAGCATTATAGGAGTTCAAAACAAGATGATAAGAAATCACAATGCCTACCATAATGTCTTGTTTTCTTCAAAATAGCTGTTCATACCATCATAAGGTTTGCTTATGTTACTGCACTGCAGTGCAATAAAATATACCTAAAATTTAAGTCATAAACCATCTTTCAAACCTTAAGCTAGAATCTCTATTATTATCTTATTTGTATATTATTGATTCTTGCCTTTGCAGTCAAAATTAGACATGATTTATCTTTTCTATTGTACTATAAATCAATTTATATCCTAATACAGAGGTTAAAAGGAACTGCTTTTCAGAGATCTTCTGTTTCGTCTGAATAACTGACAAAATAATTCCCTAATTCTGACTGCTTTAATAACATTCTGTGCATTGTAAATCTGAAGCTGTAAATAATAAACTTACTAACTAATCTGATGTTTTTAAAAATAAATTTTAAAAGGCGCTTAAATACCCATTTTTTAATTTAGAATGTCTACATCCTATGAATACGATTTTTTGTGGTCCTTTGTTCAGTGTGTTTGCCCTTGTGTTCACAAAATTAATACCGTAGGGACAAATGTGCCAAATAATTTAACAAGAAAATTACCTAAAACTGCCTTTGGCAATTTCATTTGTTTTGAGCTTGTTATTGTCGTGTGTGTGTGTGTGTGTGTGTGTGTGTGTGTGTGTGTGTTTAAACGTGCTATCATAGTCAGAAAAAAAGGATCATTTTGTAAATAAAGAACTTTTCTTTTAAATAAAATAATCACAAAAAAACTAGCATCCTAAGAACATGTACATTCATGAACAGATATTATTTTGCTGTGTTTTTGCAAAGTGTGCCCATGAACAGATTTCGTCCACAGCTGTTATCTTGGGTGGGTTGGTTGTCAGCAAGTCTGGGTGCCATATCCCTTGCTGTCTGTCCTGGCCAGAAGCACACAACTAATTCCTTTTTACTCCATCATTTCTGAAGGGAACAGAATACAGTTCCGATTACCCTTCCTAGTCACAGGTTATGTTTTTAAATACTTAAAGAAGTTATCAAGAATTTTTTGAGTTCTCAGAAAAAGAAAACTGTTCAGACAACAGGAAGATATGCTCCATTTGTACTCCACACCTTTGTGTGGTTTGTTTTATAATTTGTATTTATCCTGCTTTTCTTTATTTTTGTCTTGCTAAAGAGTAACACTGTGGCCCTTGTAGTTCTCGTGTGGATATTTTCAGGGAAATGGAAATCATGTTACCCCCTGCTGAAAGAAACTTTGCCTTTCAAAAGTGAGATATGTAGTTCCAACCTTACGCAGAAATAATAGACTTCCGGTGGCAACAAGCCGTTACTCTTAGAGAAAATCCACTTTCACTTGGGCTTAAATGAAGCATATGGAGGGCTGAAATGTTGCAGAGTTTGGTACCATCCCTGGACCTTTTCTGCTCACCTGAAGCACCGGGTCTTCCGGGAGCTCTCGGGATGCTCATTCTCTATGACTGGGAACTTTCCCGAGTATCTTCAGTGCACATCACTGCTGGGCACCTAGAGGTTCAGCCAGCGATGAGTATGGCCAATAGGAATATCATTAATTGGTAGTATTTGGACTTACAGAAAGGCACAGGATTTAGTTTTACTCCACTAGATTGAGTCTAACTCCCACTTACTTCCCACCATAATCCCCAGGTTTGTCCCCCCTACTTTGAATGCTTTTTGACTATCAGGATTCCATCTAGTAATGCCAAGTATGGGTTATAAACTCATTATCCTCTCACTTTCCCTGATGATTGTTGCAACCAACTTGGGAGCCTCGCAGGTGGTGGCAGCTCACTCCCCATCCCTTCTGTGGTATGTGTCTTTTAGTTCCTCAGCCTTTGTGAAGGATCCAGTGGTCTGCTGCTGGTGCTTGTGGTCATGGTTATTGTTGATGTTTTGTCTGTGAACTTTGCATTCAACACTCTGTTGTAGCTGTCATTTTTAAGTAATTATAAAACAGATCATTTTAAAGACTGACCTCGGGATAGTAAAAATGAAGAATGTGTTATACTGGGTATTTGATTGCTTATTTTTGGGTAGGTTAGACCACACTCTTGTCTCAAATGTGAAGGTTACATTCTGGACCTGTATGGCTATATTTCTACTAAATGCCATTGGGTAGTTGGCCTCTGGAGTCTACTGTGTAATTTATGAAGTCATCATTTGTCCTAGAATGTTCTGTGGGATTACCTTTTAGAAAATGGACTTCCTGTCTCCTACACTTTAAATTTTCTGGTTCTATTAGTAATCTTAGCATCATTATGTAACAACAATTTGGCCGTTACAAGGCAGGGGAAGGCAAGAAAGGAACAGTTTTAAAGGTGTGCTGTAGAGGAATACGCCGCTAAATTTCCTGTGTTGCTAATAGCATGAATTAAGTACCTGATTCCTAGACATTGGAGGAAATGGTAAAAATGATTTCTTCCTTTTATTACATTAAGTACAAAGGGATTCTGTACAGAAAACCTTTTGTGGAGAACAGATTATGTGTGTGTGCGTGTGCGTGTGTGTGTGTGTGTGTGTGTGTGTGTGAGACATACATGTATACAGATTTGAGAAGATGGAACTATAAATAATTAGGAAAATTTAAAGAGAATCAGAGATACAAAGTTTTACAATATTTTTCTGTCATTCTATATGGATGAAAGCACTCATTCTGTTTTTTCAGTATAAATTGTTAGGTTAGTCTAAGAAAGCACATTTTAGTTAATTGGCAGTGAAATTTCTGTTCACAACCTTGAAAACTCAGTGTTTGTCAGGTGGAATTGAGGGATTTGAAGGAAATAAATCTTTTAAACCCATCCACCAAGATGAGGACGAAAATAGAAGAGGGCTCTGGGATTCTTCTACTGGTTTATGCAGAGGTTCACATCACTCAATGAAACCTTTGCTTTTAAGTTTTTCATAGCTGACTTTTTTAGGCATTATCTCCACATACTGAGTCTTGAGTTTTTTTCCCCTATCCTATACTGGCTTCTTCCTTGGAAAATTCTTCAACTTGGAGATGCCAGTCCTCTTTCTAATACTAAATCTTGGTGAGGAAGCTTTATGGTAGGGGATTAATTGGGAAGTTGGAAAATCCTGGTATCCTTCTTACTATTTTTCTCCCAATAAGAAATAAATTTTTAAAAATTTTGCCTGGCCAATAGGAGGCTATCACTACAAACTGTTCATTTTAACATTTGCACATTAGATAAATCGGTTTTTCCCATATGTGTTTTTTTTTTTTTTTCTTTGCTGCCATTTATTGAATGCCTTTGGACTTCATTTGACATCACATGAATAAAACAGTATGCGCATTTATTTTACCTTGAAATCGCAGGCTGTTCATCAGGTCGTAACTCTCCGCTTCCTTTCGGATCGGGGGCTGTGTTCACAAAGGGAGGTGCGTAGGGCTGAAGTGGCTGGTGATGAGAGCAAGGATCATTTCTCACGGCGTGAACGCCCCTTTCAGTGCTAAGGGTTTTAGTTTCAGTTTTTGTTTTTGATTCTTTAAAGAAAAGTCAACTTGGGTTAAAAACTCTCCCTCTCCCTTGTCTGATTATCTTTCGTCCTCCCTCATCCCCCCTTCTCCCTCCCGATCCTGTGTTCCGCTCCCTTCTCTTCTCCCATTCACTGTCAGGAAGGGCCACCCGCGAAGGGCCAGTTCAGCACAACCCGGCGCCGGCAGAGGCTAGCAGCAGCAGTGGCTACCACAGTGAGTGGATTTCAATCTCAAGTGGAAGTGTAATGAGAAACCGTATGCAAGGGTAACCTCCGTTCCCACGGTGCCACTCGTGCACGGTGGCATCCGCTGTAGCCAAGCGTGCAGGCACCGCTTGCGCATGCTCTCTGGCTGCCTCTGCATGGCAGGAGGCGGACACGGGTGTACAGTCTGCGATGGAGAACTGGGCCGTAGTCCTGTGTTTTACTTCTGCTCTCAGTATGAGAAATGCTTTAAACTCAGCTTCAACTCGACTTTGCAGAATTTGGGTACAGTGCCCCGTGGTAGAGGATTTTCTTAAATCCTAAGGATTGCTTTTCTTCCATACTGATAGTGGAATCTTTGCTAATTACTGTTGGTCATGTTACTACAGACATAAATTACCCTTTTTTTCGTAGCAGCGTGACTATTTGAAAAGCATGTAAGAAAGAAATGAGAGTATACGAAAAGGTGAATTTTGATGTCTTTTCTAAATGGCTACCCAAATTACACTGAGCAAGGGAAAATTGTTTTCTGGAAAGAATACTGGCGTGAAAACACAGCATAGGAAAGAAAAACCAGAGTAAGAGGGTATTTAATCCATTTCCAGGGGTGTTTTTGTTGCTAAGAGAAAGTAGAATGTATATAAGGAGAGAAGAGAATAGATTGAGGTAAAGAAAGCGAAGAATGGTCAATATCCATATAGAATATTTATTAGGATATCTAAACACAAGAACCCTTTGCTAAATAGGGTGTGATAGTGCTAGTTCCAGCTACTTAGAAGGCTGAGAAAGGAAGATTGCTTGATCCCAGGAGTTCAAGGAGCAACAGAGCAAGACTGTCTCAAAAAAAAAAAGACAATTTACTGAATAAAAGTAAATCATACAGTTACACATTTGCTTCATCATGAAAGTCTATGAACTTGTAAAATTATATATTACTGTTGTTGGAAGTGTGGCTCAGGGTAAAGCACTTACCTCGCATGCCTGAGACCATCAATCTCCATCACCACTTTTTAAAAAAAATACAGATTGTTGAGTTCATAATAATTATGGGTGTTGGGTTTTGGCCATTACGTATTTCCTAAATGAGCAATAGTCTTGCTCTTGTTAAAGGTGGGATATATTTTAGGAGTAGACTTGCTGAAAAATAGGAGAAGATTTTGGTTGCATTGTAGGAAAATGGTCACTGGTATGAAAATTATTAGCTTTCCACTTTATATTTAGTAATTGTCTCTGGCTTCATATCTAGGTGTTTAGTTGGATTGTTTGAGAAACAGAATTGGTTTTGATCATTGAGACAACCAATGACTTAGAATTTATTAGGGAACTGACTTTTAAATTCACAGTTTTGTGAACATTTGAACCAATAAATTATTGAAATTGCTTTCATGATCAATATGTATTTTCAAATGCAGATAAATAAATCTGGACATTGATGTGCCAATAAATTCTGACAGATACATGTACAGTCAGTTAAATAATTCTGAAATGTAATTTTCATTTATAAAATTTTAAAAATCCAGATGATTATTAGAGCAAGAACATCACAGTGTTGGGGGAAAAAGGTTGTTCATTTTATGAAAACACTGTTTTCTTAAATGATGTGCTTTTAAAATAACATGCCAGGGAATAATTGTCTTTTTCCCATGTTAATTTTTAAAACTACAGATACATACAGTGAATGTAGTAAAACTGGGATTAGCACCTATTTGAACGGGAAAAGTTTATCTTTTTTAAATGGAAGGTAGAAAAGTTTAAAGAAAAAAATCATTAGCTTGTATCCCAATGTAGCTGTGACTGCAGAAATTATAAAAATAACTTAGAAGTGTCTAATGAGAAAACCTACTGGTAATATTTAATAATGTTTTCAGAAGTGAATCAAGGGAATGGCTACTGTAAGCCATCTAGGATCTGTGGCTTTGAAGTTCCCACCAAAACAGCAGCACTGAGCAGGGCCATCAGCTGCTTCCCGCAGCCCAGGAACCTGTGCTGCTGGCTATTGCAGTAGTTCCCCTCAATTCCTACTTTGATTTGATGACTTTGAATCTGACCCTCCCTTTCCCCGCCAGAAGTCTTTTACCTAGAATCCTTCCAAATGATTCCTAGTTACTTGTTTCTCACCCACTCTGGTATCTGTGACATAATGAGATTGTTCCAAAGAGAGGTGTTTCCGGTGTTTATTCTCATTGAGCCTTAACACTAGCACACAGAATGGCCACCTTGCAGCATGGGCCAGGCCCACAGAACAGGAGGTTGGAACCAGAAACTCTGGTTCCTCCGCATGGAAGAGCACTGAGGGTCTGAGAGTAGGCAGTGCCTCTAAAGGGATCCCAGTGCGTATAACAGGGGTGACAAGAGCGGGGACTTTCCCCACTGGCTCCGTAACTTCTGTAAGCTTGCAGTCCATCTTAGACTTCTGTCTGTGCTTGCTTTCATGTTCACCACTGCTAAATTTTGGAGCCAACAATTTTACTCCCAAATCACTTCTGTTTTCACTTCTTCAAAAACAAGTTAAGAGACTCTCCTAATGTCCTCACTCCAAATCACGGTTATTGGTCCCAGGATATGCTAGGACCAGGTTTCCCTCCCAATCACAGGGTTTCAAGGAAGCCTTGGATTTATTTCCTGAGCAAGATAAGAGGCCCAAATCCACCTCTGAGCGTTTTCAGGTATAAACCTGGAGAACTAACGGCAGCTCTCACGCCCACCATCACTGACGGAGAAACTAGCTACCATTTAAATTTTTAAGCATGTAATATCCAAATTGATGAGTGAAAATCTGAGTAAATAAGTCCTCAGGCTAAAGAAATATTCAATTAAGTAGATTGATACATCCCAATTTGTAGTCTCAATTTTATTTCTTGAATTTCTCTATTAAAATGACCTATTCAGCACCCTTCTGGTTAACAAGAAAGATATCAATATTAACATCTTGAGTCAGAAGTATATAAAAATTAGTTTTCAATTTCCCAGAGAGCTAATTGCAGTTTGAATGGAATATTCTAAGTCCCTTTTCCTGTGAGGAATATATGAAACCACTTTTACTGTTTTAATACCCAGTTTAAGCCTCCATTGTGTTCAACATAGATACTGGTAACTTACGTATTTCTTCTTACCATCCAAGTCCCACATTTAATACAAAGGACGTTATCTCAGGGTCAAGTGTGGTTCCTCGCTAGACTCTGGGTTTTCACTATGTAATGAAGGGGTCCTCTGCGGCTTCTCCTTGGCCCTCATGACCTCTCACAAATCCACACAGAATGTACTCTTGAGTCAGCTGTGTCCTGGGATTGCTGAGGGCTCCTCGGTGCACCTAAACCCCTTTTCTATGATTCTCAAGACATGCGTCCCCCTCACCAAACAGTCATCTTCCTTTACGCTAATGTTCTTTGTGGCTCTTTTGTATCAGGAAGGCCTGTCCTTGAGTCTGAAAATGGCTAAAGGTACTTCCTGGTCCGAAACTGGCTGATGGATGGATGAAAAGCATCTTTTTCTCCCTTCTTCTTCAAGAAGCTTCTACCTGAGCATTACAAATGCTGTTGGCAAAGCATTCTTAGAAAAATGAAATGCCAATTCTTCTTGCAAGTCAGATCACCAGTAACTTTTCCCTATCTGTTACTATATAGATTTTCAAGAACTGTAGTCCTGACTCCGCACAAAGCTGTTTGGGATATGCCTGGTTTGCCCATGTCTTTGACTCTCACTCTCCCCCGAGCTCCTAATCTCCACTAACCTTTCCCTGCATTCTCCAGTGCCCTCCTGTAGGGCTATGGGCTGCCTACTCTTTGTAGATTTAGCATCACTACAGTTAAATTTCCTCTGTCTGTCCTCAGACACCATTCCACTTTTATCTCAGTCTGTTTTCTCATATAACTTACTTACCATTTCTCTGTTTCAGATCTGGAAAGGGCAGAAGTTTTGAGCTTGACAAGATAATTGGGCTGTCGATATTTCCCAGCCAGGGCTCCCACAGAGGATGGAGTAGAATGGCTTAATAACTCCAGATACTAAATGCTTTAAACAATGTATATTAATGTACTTAGCTGAAATTAGGCGGGAAACATCACACTCACTTCTTCCCCAGTAAGCCTTGGAAATATTTTGAGATTAAATAATTACTTGCCAGGCCAGAGCTACATCAAAAGGGCCTCTGTCTAGGCTTGGATGCCCTTCAGTTGAATTTAAGGCTAAATTTTTTGGTTCTTTCCACCTTCTCTGTCTCCTTAGGAGACAGCACTCTCTTCCCCTCTCACTCACCAAATGTTAGGAAGCTTAAAGAAAAAAAAAAA
>RJWM01045556.1:0-12764 GCA_004363535.1 Dasyprocta punctata | reverse complement strand
CTCACCCCTCACCCCTCACCCCTCACCCGTCAGCCCTCGTCACCTCAGTCTAGGTCTCATTCCAAATCACATGGCTCCACCTCTTCTCCGCCCCTGGGCTCCGGTGGCCTTGCTCTTGGATCTGGCGTTGCTCCTGGCTGGGTACAAACCCGCTCCGGACCCTCCTGCCCGCGGCTCCCTCCCGAGCAGCCCTCAGCAGCTTCTGGACGTGGCAGGTGGGGCGGCAGCCCTGGCTGTCCGGTGTCTGCGGGCCCTGGGCTCTCGCAGTGTCGTCGGCTGCCTCAGGCTCTCGTCCCGGCATCTCCGAGCTGGTCTGCGAGCTCAGGGCAGTGCTGCGGCGCCCGCACTGGGCCAGCGGGAGGGCGCGTCCTGCCTTCGGAGTGGCGGTGGCGTGGTTCCTGTCGCTCTGACTGCGGTAGCCGCGCCCTGAGGCCCCGGCGCACTGAGCCTGTGGTGCTGTGCTGGGACGGGGATGCGCGAGTCGCCTTGCAAGTGCGCGCCAGTTCCGGCTGAGCCACTCTGCAGCCTCCGCTGTGCGGGAGCCGGCTTCTTCCCGCCCACAGCCCTCTCAGCCCTCTGTGTGTCTGTCCAGAGCAGGACCCCGTGCTTCACTGCTCTGGTACCCACGTGCCTCCCACAGATTGCTGTTGTGTGTGCATGTGTGTGTGCAGTGTGCATGCAGTGTGTGCCTGCAGTGTGTGTGCGCGCGCACATTGTGTGCCTGCAGTGTGCATGTGCAGTGTGTGTCTGCAGTGTGCATGCAGTGTGTGCATACAGTGTCGTGCAGGGTGTGTGCAGGGTGTGCCTGCAGTGTGTGCAGTGTGCATGCAGTGTGTGTGTGCAGTGTGTGCATACAGTGTCGTGCAGTGTGCGTGCAGGGTGCCTGCAGTGTGTGCAGTGTGCATGCAGTGTGTGTGTGTGTGCACATTGTGTGCCTGCAGTGTGCATGTGCAGTGTGTGTCTGCAGTGTGCATGTAGTGTGTGTGTGCAGTGTGTGCATACAGTGTCGTGCAGTGTGCGTGCAGGGTGTGCCTGCAGTGTGTGCAGTGTGCATGCAGTGTGTGTGTGTGCGCACATTGTGTGCCTGCAGTGTGCATGTGCAGTGTGTGTCTGCAGTGTGCATGTAGTGTGTGTGTGCAGTGTGTGCATACAGTGTCGTGCAGTGTGTGTGCAGGGTGTGCCTGCAGTGTGTGCAGTGTGTGTGCATACAGTGTCGTGCAGGGTGTGTGCAGGGTGTGCCTGCAGTGTGTGCACTGTGCGTGTGCAGTGTGTGCATACAGTGTCATGCAGTGTGCCTGCAGTGTGTGCGTACAATATGTGTGCATGTAGTGTGTGTGTGCAGTGTGCGTGTGCAGGGTGTGTGCTGCATCACGTGTAGCGGGGTTGTGTGACACCAGTGTGCCTGTGCCCTTTCTGCCTGTGCTCAGAGTGCCTCCTGCTGACCGATCCCACCCTGTCCAGTCGGAGCCAGGATTCGGGCTCGTGTGGCCCAGCCTGCCCGCTCTCAGATGATGTGCTGAGCCCGCTGTTGGGGACCGAACCCGCCAGGGTGCTGCAGTGCAGAGGCTTCATGGCGTCCCAAGACAATTGCATTTCTTCCTGAGGTTTTGTCAGTCCCACGGTTTACAGGGCTGGGTTCCCAGGGTGATCGCCGGCCGGGCGAGGCAGCCTTTCTCACACAGACGACGGGGCGATCAGACGGCAGTGGATAAGTCAGTGTCACCTGTCCGTGTGCAGGGACAGGCTGAGTGTCACCTGCTGGCTCCTGGGCCCAGGCAGGCCTCTTCCAGAAATGTTCCCGTGAGTCCTGACGGGAACGTGAGGAGGAACTAGAGGTGACTTCAGTGTTGCATGGCGAGGGCACAGGTGAAGAAAGGACACGGATCCCGGTTCCTGTCATGCCGAGGTCTGTGTGGGTCTCAGCCACGGCGCCCGGACCTGGGCTCCGCCCTCTGTCCCATGGCTGCTGGAGGAACCTCTTCCGCAGGGTATCCGCACGTCCGGGCCACCTCGTCTGCCTGGGTAAATCTTCACCTTCGCCGCGGCAGAAGAGCAGCCAGAGAGATGAGGGCATTCATTCCACACAAATGTTTGTCTTCCAAAGAAAAGAGCATTTTTATATTCTGCCTTCAAAGGCGTGTATGTGCTGTGAGGGAAAATACCATAAAATAATCACACAGAGACGCAGATCAAGCCGCAGTTAACTCTGCTGTTCATTAAAGTACCTTGTGCTTTCTCTCTTCGCTTATTTTGTAAAACAAAAGGAAGAGCCCACTCCTCCAAAAATCGCTGCAGATTCTTAGGTGGGAAACCTTTTGTCTTTTCCCCAGCAGCTCACAGTGAAGGCCTGAGAAACATTTCCCTTGACTGCAAACCCTGGACCCCGCGAAATAACCGGGCGGCTGGGATACGAGACAAATAAGCAAAAGCTCGTTTCAGTTTGATTGCGCAGGGCGGTAGGTGAGGTCAGAGAGGTGAAGGGGGCGTGGAGCCTTGGATGTTGGCTGTGTTTACCGGGACCCAAACACCACGGAGGACCCCACAAATAAACAGGATCTTTGTTGTGTGGAGGAGGGGCGGAGGGGAACGCAGGCAGATGAGCCCAAGGGAGGGCAGACGAACACCCAGAAGGACGCGGCCGCCGCCCAGCGCTGGCCTGGCCAAGGTGTGAAGCGGAGCGGCCGCAGCCAAGGACCCTCACACTGTGCGGTCACTGTGTGCAGTGGTCCACCGGCCTCAGAATCCACCGAGCGAAGCAGCGAGCCCGGGTCAGCCGTTCAGCAGCGAGCCTGGGCAGCTTTGGCGGCTCTGCCGGGTGAAGCCAGATGTGCCAGGTGTGGCCAGTGTCCTGTTAACTCTGTGAACTGGGCCGCTTGTCTGCCGCCCCGTCCCTCACGCAGGGACTCACTGGATGCAAACCCCAGGACCGCGAGGGGAGGGCCACCCGTCGCAGGCGGCCCCACACGGGGACAGGGCCGGGACAGGCTCCGCACCGCAGGGAGCTGTAGCCGGCTGGGGGCCGCAGGCAGCGCTGTCCTTCGGGGAGGGGACCCCAGTCCCGTCAGCGCGGGAAGGGCCTGTCCTTGACTGCGTTCCGTGGCTCGGGATCGGCGGGGGCAGGCGTTCTCCCTTCGGGAAGCACAGCACACGGTACAAACGGGAGCTGCGGTCCTTGGGTTACCTTCTCTTCTGTTGAAGGGCAGACTGGAGCGCCCTGCGTGCACGCCGTGTGAGGCCGCGGTGCGGTAAAGCGGTGCAGTGCTGTACTGGACGAGGCACTCGTAAGCTGTCAGTTTCACCCTCCAGCTGCAGGACAGCAGGACTGTTCCAGTGTCAATTCGATGTGACCTCACCGTAAGTCTAAGTCAGGTGCTTTTACTTTGGAAAATCTGTGCCCATAGATACACATGTAGAACTCTGGAAGGCTGAGTCAGGAGGATCACAAGTTCAGGCCCAGCTGAGGCAACCTAGAGACTTAGTGAGACCGTGCCCAAAGTTTAAATAAATCAGTAAATAAATAGGGCTGGGGATGTAACTCAACACAGTGGTCCTGAGTTCAATTCCCAGTACCTCAAAAAGAGAGAAAAAACACCACGAAGAGCAGTCAGCAAGAGACAGCGCACCTTCACAGCACCCCAACACTCCCGGACACCCCACAGCACACTGCCCAGTGTGTGTTTACTCACGAAATCACACAGCCGAAGCTCGAAAGCCGGGGACCGCATCCCTGCTGCCGTTCGCCGGGGTGTTTTCAGCAGACGCGGAGAATCGTGTGCCGGCCTGTGGAGGATTTCTGCAGAGCCTCATAGTTAAGGTTCTCGGAACTCACTATGGTAAACAACAAAAACGGGCTCAAGCCCCTCTCTCCTGCTCTGCGTGCCCACGGGGAGGGAGGGACCCCGGGTCACCACGGGTCCTTCTGCAGCACCCAGCCTTGGTAATAATCGCAGGCGAGGGGTGACGGAGAAAATCGTACTCCACTGGAAGCGGAAAGGAGACTACTGACGGACTGTGATGGGCTGAACTGGAATCCGGCCAGACCTCCGATGCTTTTCATTTGGAAAACACCGAGTAAACACAAATTAAATGCATTGTGAATGTTATTAATCAAAGATGCCAACATTAGACATAGGATAGTTATGAAAAGAATGTAGTCATTCACTGAGTCAACTTTGTGACCAATGATTTTCCCAAAAGCAATCTGAAGATTGAAAATACTGCAATTATGAGGATGGGGAGTTTGCTTTAAGGCATTATCTCTGTCCTCATTTTTGCTGAACGTTTTGTTCCAGATTAGCTTGTGGTGTTAATCAAGTAAACCTACATACTTGACATCGTTACTGTATCGTGAGCACCATTATAGCTGGATGCCGGGGACATCCAGGTGCCGCGTCTGAGCCCAGGGCAGCTGGGCCAGGTGCAGGGCGGCAGCCGTGCCTCTCTGGAGAACCAGTGCGATCCTGTGCTCGGGAAACGCTCAGGAAATCACCTGGCTGAGGCTGCAAATGGGATCCGCAGAGCCAAAGGCACTCTTCTAAAACAACATGTTTTTGGCAGTGATAAACTAATAAAGGAAATCTGAACTAGGAGAAAAACATTGGCCGAAGCTGAGGTTTCGACTAACTTTAAGAGCTAAATGGAAACACTGGGGCCGGAAAGGTGAGTGGGGGACGGAGCCACACGCCTCTTTCTGCACGCGGCAGCTGAGATGCACCCTCTCCTGCCCGCGCACGGACACTGCGGTGCCTAGGCCAGAAGGGGCTCACAGCGGGGCTCTGGTGTGCGTGCGTGTGTGCGTGCGTGTGTGTGTGTGTGTGTGTGTGTGTAGACGTGGGTGCGCACGTTTGCCATCGCATCTGCTCAAAGAGGAATCGCTCCCCCTGCCAGATCTGGGTCAGGAGGTCACCAGGTCTCATTTATTATTCAGGACTGCTGTCTGACCTTTTATCTGCTGGCTCCTACTCTAGTTGTTTGAATTTTTTAATGACAAAGCTACTGTCTTGCCAGATAATAAAATTATGTCTTTGTTTTCCTGGGCCTTCTGATTTTCTCCTTTCCTTTCTGAAAATGTAGTGTTCTGAATCACTGGCTGTGGAAGGGACCTGTAAAGGAAACCATTATTTTTAACTTCTCTTTTCTTTCTCTGCAAAATTTCCAGAGATTTAAATGACACTGAGTACTGGCAGGAGTTGAAGTTGTTGTCTTGGGTATGATTCAGACCTTTTGACCTACAGTTGGGTTCCTACACTTCCTAGAGACTTAGTTACTACACAGAAAGGGTCTCTTGGGTTGTGGGTATGGGGTCAAATGGCATCTGATACTCGCTAGTGAATATCTGCTTCAGGAGAGAAATAAATGACACGAGTGTGACCCCTTCCAACCAGGCGGATCCTTGGAAGTGTTGCTCTGTCTTTCTGTAGTGTGCAGACTTCCGTCACCAAGAGAAAGAGTTTTCTAAGCACTTCACTGTTTTCTGGGTTTCATCTCATAAAACATAATGAAAGAGAAGCAGCTCAGACTCCACTCGGTAGAGAATGCGTTTGAGCATATTCAGACATCCAGCCCTGACCTGCAACACTGGCTACAAACCCGTAACACGCAGCACTGGGAAAATGGAGAGGACTGCGTGACAGATTGGGTAGCCGTGCAAATAGTGTTCCCAAAGAATCATTTCATCCTTTGTAAAGCCGGAGTCAGAGGTCGCGTCGGTCCTGCCCTGGAAGCAGACACATGCGATGTGACCGTGCGCTTTGTGACACCGCATGTGATGAGTAACTTTGACAGGCTGACAAACAGACAAGGGAGAGTCCGTGACATTCTGGAGCTGGGGGAGGCACCGCCACCCTGAGCAGCTGAAATCACAGCTCTGCCACGCACCCACAGCCCTCTGCATGCGGGGTTACCTGCTGCCGGCTGTGTCTGTGTGTGACAGTGCACGCACACACATGCACGCACACACAGATGTAGAACGGTTCAGTTGAGGACGGCCTGAAATGCCAGGGGGCACCGGCCCGTCATTCCGAACAGCCACTCTGCTATCTCTGAACACCCTCAGCAGCAGATGCCCAAAAGGTCGCCTGGTGCCGATCGTGCAGGGCTGCCGGGCTGTGGTGGGGGCCGGCCACCGTCTGCAGGGCAGGGGCTGGCTGCGCGGCGGGTTAGACACCTGTGACTGCGGGCTCCCAGCTTCCTTCCTGTCTGAGTTATGGCCTGCAGCTACTTTGCTCCCACCTCACCGCTCCCTTTCCTGGACCAGCTGGAGCCGCCTCCAGGGAGTGTCCACCTGTGACGGTCCCCTCTGGGGTCCCGCGCTTTCTGTCTGAACGTTTCTTGTTGGAATCTGAAAGTCGTGGTTTTCCACAGCAGCTCAGCTCTGAGGCTTTAATTTCTGTGTCTGACTTGTGCCTGCCCGAGAAGCGCACTCCTGGTGACGGTCTCCAGCCTGTTCCCGGTACAGGCGCCGCCCGAGGAGTCGGCCTGTGGCTCCGTGCCTTCCCTGGGCCCCTGATCTGCAGACAGCTGCCGGTGGGGCCCAGGCGGAGGAGAGGGTGGCGAGAGGTTTGAGCCAGTGTTGCTGGAGCCTGCAAATGCGAACTCACTGCCACTGTGTACACCGTCTGGTGTCTTCTCATGGCGTTCAGGACCCAGGGCCAGGCCCTGAGCAAGCTGCCCCAGGCCCTCTGCGTCTTCCCTCGCCCCCCGCCCCCATCCTCCAGGCTCCGGTCCCACCCGCGCTTCGCCCTCCACCCCGGCTGGGCCGAGGTCTGTGCAGCCTCGGGATCTTCCCAGGCCCATGTGGGCTCCCATCTGGCCTGTCCCCGACCTCTGCCCACCTCTCACGTTCTCGCTGTGTCCTGCTGCCTCCTCTCACGGCGCCCTGGATTTCCCTTCTGCCCCCTCTTGTTCACGTGTGGTCCCCAGTTACAAACTCACGACCTCCTGCTTGCCAGGCAGGCACTTGTGCCACTGAGCTAAATCCCCGGCCCCTAGCTACGCTTTCTTTGTGCGCGTCCTGTGTCTCCCACTCAGCTCGCAAGCCCCGTAGCTGTGGAGGCCACACGAGCGAGTGCCCGTCCGCGCGCTAGGCTGAACTCCAGCACCTGTCAGGGTGTACCTGCCCGGCTGCCGGGTGTGCGCCCTCTTCAGCTGCATCTACGGCACTTCCAGGGGCGCTGTTTATCCAGGGACACCATGTGTTTGCAGAGAGCTCCCACCTCTCTCCAGAACCTGCCCATGGAAGCAGCCACGTCCTGTCTTTAGGACCAGGGTGGGGATGAGATGGGCCTTGGGAAGGTGGAGGTAGGGGAAGCTTTCTACTCGATGCTTAGGAAGTGGAAGGGGGTCCTCACGTCACAGCACTGGGCCGAGGCTCCGCGCGCTCTCGGTATCACAGCAGCCGCTGTGCTCTGGGCCCTGGCTCAGCTGGTGGGGCTTAGAACCCACAGCCCAGACGCCAAACCCAGCCTTCTCCTGTTTCTGTAAGTACAGTTTCCTGGGAGCAACCACGCCTCCTCCGTGCCCCTTCCGGATTGTCTGGTGACCATTGCGAGCTAACTTCGGGGTTCAGTGGTTATGGCGGGGACTCTGACCCTCGGCCCTGCAGTCTGAGATGCCTCACTGTCTTAACTCTGAGAGAAGCTTCGGTCCCCGGTCGAGATCACGAGGGGACGCAGCTGTGGGCCGAGGTGAGACCTGGACCTAAGCACTGTCCAGAGCCGATGCTCGGCCTCGGGGACACTTGGATTTTCCTGGCTCAGCTGAATGGAGGAAGAGTCCAGCATTCACCCAGGAAAGGCTCCGTGTGGAGGACGGAGGTGGGCGGTCGCGGCTGGGCATGCTACCTCTGCAGACCCAGGGCCGGGGCCAGGCCAGGGCCTCGCGCGCAGGTGAGGAGGTTCCCCAGGGGCTCCGTGCCGGCCGCTTCCCTCCGCACTGACTGCAGCACTGCGGCAGGCTGTCCAGAGGAGCGAGGGCACTGTGCACCGGCCACGCCTTGCGGAGACTGGTTACACCGTTGCCCAGCGCAGTCCACTGTCCCCAGCCTGAGGGGGACACTCAGGCGCTCGGCGCCCCCCTGCTTGTCCCCCATGTGTGACCGCCACTGCTTCAGTGCCTCTTCCTGTTGGCACAGGAGGCGGGCGCGCTGCCGTGTCTGTCCTGGTGGCTCCGTCTGCCTTGCCAGGACTTGGGATGCCTGGTATGCCAGGGCCCCCAAACGTGTATGACAGTGCAAGTAAAGGACGGAAAGGAATCTGCGTCCCCGTGGGTACCTACAGCGGCATCGTCTGTGCTAGGACAGGCGCAGCTGTGGTCCCTCTGTGCTCCACGTTGTCCCCGATTCTGGGGCTCCTTCCCTGGCCTTGTCCCCTCCTCTGTGCCAGAATTGACGTGACCCCAAAGCCCTGCTGATGCCCCTGCGTGTGTTCATCTCTCTCTGCTGACTCTGAAAATGTTTTTTCCCGTAACTGCATCTGACTTACAAACCCCATCTAGCAAATGGTTCCCTGTCTTTAAGTAACCAGAACTAGTTTTAAAAATCTTAAAATTACTTATAAGCTGTCCAGCAATATGTAATGTTTCACAACCAAGCTACCCTTCCCCCACCCACAAAAAAAATCAGCCTGTGATATGGTCAGAAAATCATTACCATCCACTCCGGATAGTTCCTTCAGCTTTTGCTTTTTAAACTCACACCAATTCCCATTGCCTTTATAAATTAATAAATGGAGCTCATCAAAGATTCATGCCTTGCTTTCTCCTTTTGGTGGCTAACCCTCTCTCCTCAAAATCGCTCTCTTTGAAGTCGGCCGAAATTCTATGCACGACCGCGTGCACCCCAGGACCCCGGGCCGTGTGTGCTGGAGACCAAGCCGACAGCGCCTTCCGAGCTCCGCCTGCCGCTCTGCTTCCTGCGGGGACGCGGTGGCCCCGGCCACTTCTCCTGTCTTTAGCAGCGCTTACCCAGGAGCACGGAGCATTTAGAGAGAGGGCAAGACTCGCCCGGCCTCCATGCGGGGCTTTATTTAAAGTCAGTGGCCATGGTGGGGGGTGAGGACCAGCACACAGCTCTGACGGACCCGCGGGAGCAGGCGAGGAGGCTGGACATCCCGGCCTCCCGTCCAGTAATAAATGTAAAAATCAATTAAGTAGCCCACGTCCAGTATACGCCAGGCAGTGCCAAGTGGTCAGTTCTGAAAGGCCAAGCGACTGTCCTATCATGTGCCTTGGAAATCTGACCTTTCTCCTCCCTTTGCTGCCTGTCACCCAGGGCTGCCTTGTCCCTTTCTGAGTCCCCAGCAGGGACAGCAGTGACTTCATCCACCCACCTCAATACCACGGCGTGCCCAAAGCACCACCACGACAGCCAGGGCGGGCAGGTGCCTGGCTCAGTGGGTCACGTCCTAGGGTGGAGGGTCAGGGGTTAGCTCTGGGGCCACTGCCACCTGAGGGGTGCAAGGGCCATGCGTCACACAGTCTCCCCAGCCTCTCACCAGAGGCCCTCACTGGTTACCAGACGCGCGAGGTCACGGTGCTAGCCCTTCCGCTGCTCTGCAGGCTTGCGGCATGCGGTACTCAAACCTCTCGTTTCTACCAGAAAAGAGCACGCATGCGCGTCAGTATTTGTCTGTTTTCTCCACCAGCGCTTGCGCTGGACACTGGATCCTGAGCTCAGATGCGAGACCCTAATTCTTCTATAACATAGGAAGTCCACGGAAGATCTTTGGGCTCATTTCTATGTGTTTTGTCATTGTGTCATAGCGGCTGATCTGAAGAATCGAGTAATTCATTTACTTTCACAGTTGCTTGAGAAAGGTGTAGCTTGCTCAGCATGCTTTGTGTCCTGTGAGGTTGTCTTAGAAGTTTCCCACACACGAATTTGGGAAATTTCTTATTTAAAAATTTTATTATAAAAAAGTGCTTCTTTGTCATTATGGCTTCTAACTGGAATGTGTTTTCTTTTATGAAAACTAATAATTTATCATGAAGTTATCATGTTGCTTGCAGTGGTTTATTTCCATTGATTCTTTAGGTTTTCCAGATACGTAATTAGATCTTGCAATAAAAAGAAGTTGTACTTCCTCCATTTTCGTAACTAGGCCTCTAATGTTTTATTTGGCTTCATTGCATGAGTATTTCTGACACAGTGTTAAGTCGTAGTTAGCAATAGTGGGCATCCTTGTGGTTTTGTTTTGATGGGAAAACTAGTGCTGCTTCTAAATTAAGTATGAAGGTTTTGGAGCTTAGGTAAATGTACCTTATCTTATCAAATATCCAGCAAGCCTATTTTCTTAAATATTTTTACATAAATTGTTGTTGAATTTTTGTCGTGACTTTTCCATCCCTGTTTCTGTTGTGGTAATCATTAATTTACCCTTTTGATGACTACTAGTTTTTCCAAAACATTACTTATTTAATCTAGATTTTCAGTTAATTTGTATGGACTGTAATTGCTTATGATTTTTAAATTTTCTTTATATTAGTAATTCTTCCACCGTTTTTCATTTTTTATCTTAGGTACTTGTGAGTTTATTTTACTTCTTGATTAAATTTGTTAGTAGTTTATTGATTCTATTGATTACATTATTGAAAGTACCTTTTGTATTTCTTCCTTAATTCTTGTGTTTTATTCTTTTCTAACTTATTGGCTTATTAATCCTTTCATCTTGGTTTCTTTTGGTTTACATTATTGTTTTTTACATTCTTGAGTTGGCTACTTAATTGATTTTTACATTTATTAACTAGCTTTTTAGTGTTATAAGATGGCCTCTCATAACTGGATTAATTATATTAATTGATTCTGTTATATTATGGTTCCATTATTGTAATTCTGAAAAACTTCTGCAATTTTGCGTTGAATTGCCCTTGTAAGCCAAGAGCGACTTTATAATGTGTTTTGAAATTTTCTGAGTAGAAAGATCTTTCTGGTTCTGTTAGCCATATTAATTTCTACTTTTATTGCATTGCGATCAGAACTTTTGAACTAGTTAATTCCTTGGAATACTGGGGAGACACTTTGGAGTTTCCAGTGTGGCCGTTTTGGCTGCGTGCGGGCCCTAGTGGAGGTGCTCTGTGTCTTGGCGTGCCGAGTTACTGGACACACCTTGTTGCTCTGCGAAGGTTTGCGAGGATGACCTGTCCTCGCTGGCTTTCTCAGGTGGAGAGACAGGTGCAAAGGTTGTCTATTACCAGTGTGTGTTTTCTCTTTGCTTTTCTTGTAGTCTCTGCTTTATTAAAGTAACTATGTTGCTATACACATATATATTAATGATTGAAAGACCCTCATTGTGAATTGTAGTCTTTAGTATCATGAAATAGACTTCTTTGTGTCTTTATTTAATGTTCTTTTGTTTCCATTCCACCCTGTTGAGTAACACTGTGACGGCTAGGGGTTTTTTTTTGTTTTTTTGTTTTTGTTTTTGTTTTTTTTATATCCTGTCTAACCTTTCTTAACTCTGTGGCTGGTATGTCTCTTGTATCCAACACTGGTTTTGATTTTGCTTTGCTAGCCAATCTTGCTACCTCTTTCTAATAAGTGATCAGCACATTAACATTTATTGATAATGCTGTTAAATCTGCACAGTCACACACATACACTAGTGAAATCATGTTTTTCACTATGGTTCTGTTTTATTTTACTGAAAGTCTCTCTCTGTTTCTCTGCTTTTTTATTTTTATTTTACTTTGTGGGATGGAGTCCATTTAGAAAAGTTGATATTTTGCGCCTTTGTGCTAAAACCTTTAAATAGTACGTATTTGCCATGTGTTGTAAAGCCCAATAGCAAGACACCTGCTACTGAATATCTAAATGTGCTTGCTAAGACTACAGTGCTGCTTTCTGGAGGGGTCAGAACTGTGTGGTGAGCTGGTGGATTTCAGACTGCTGAGTGGATAGGGTGGGGAGCAACTGAAGAATTGGCTGGGTCAAATAGGTCTTTGTCTTTAGGAATGGCCAGAGTTGCATATTAAGGTAGTCTTAACCTGCCCCGTGTTATTTTGAGAAGAAACCAGAAATTTTTCATAATAAATTAAACTTTTTTAAAATGTAGGATTAGTTAAGATGGATTTAAGCATGCTCCTCTCCCCCAGGTTTAACCTGTAGTTCAGGTGAAAAGTTTTGGACCGTGGTTGTTTGCTGTGATACGGCGCTGTCCCTGGCTGTGAGAACAGTGCACCCGCGCGTTGGTGCTGGACCCCAGCGCACACCTGCTGCCCTCCAGCGCTTCTGCTGCAGGAAGGGTTGATTCTCCGTTTCAGTCTTAGCATCTCTCAAACCTGATGTGTGAGTGAAAACTGGTAAAAGTAAGCCCAGAGGCCGAGGACTACACAAAAGTAGGGGTGCAAGGTCCATTTGTCTTTCAAATATAAAAGACAATAGCTGTTCATTTAAGAGGTTTTGATCTTCCAGGCTGGGGATGGAGCTCAGTGCAGGGCCTGGGACCAATCACCAGTAGCATGTACACACACACAGAGACAGACAGACACAGAGACACAGAGATACACAGACACACACACACACACACACACAGAGATAAACAGACAGACAGACACACACACAGACACACACACAGAGACAGAGACAGATACACACAGACACACACACAGAGACAGACAGACAGACACAGAGACACAAACACAGACACACACACGGAGACACAGAGATACACAGACACACACACACAGACACACACAGACACACACACACAGAGGCACACAGACACACACACAGACAGACACAGACATACACACACAGACACACAGACACA
>RJWM01045555.1:0-12757 GCA_004363535.1 Dasyprocta punctata | reverse complement strand
AAGAATTTAGGTTTTGAAGTTCATTACCCCTACAAGTTATTAACTTATGTTTTGATTCTGCCCATCTTCCATTCTTTATGAGAACCTAAGACTACATGATTACAAATAGAGAAAAACAGGTGTTCCCTACCATGATAAAATGGATTCATTACAATAATTGTGTCCAGAAATGTACCATAAGAACATCTCGATGCAGATGAGTAGAACAAATGGGACCACTGAACCAACAGCAATGCATTTCTCAAAGTAATATGTGTTCCATGAGACAGAGCATTTATTCCAGGTGAAAGGCACGGTAGTCTGCTGAACAGTGTTTCAAAATATAATAGCCTGTTAATATACCAGATGCTTACTAAAATGAAAAGCACACATTATTCAGTGTACAAGGATAGATACATAAAGAAGTAATAAGTGTTTAAGAGGTAGATATGCTTAACATGAGTTGGACATTACACAATGTATGCATATATTGAAACATTATGCGGTAGCCAATAATATGAAAAAGTTTTATGATTTTTATTTATCAGTCAAAAATAAATTTAAGAAGGACTTATGATCACACATTGAAGATGTCATTCTTATAGTTCATAATGATTCTTAATTTTATCATCCTTATATCACAATGCAAGTAGGAAAATGTATCATTACTGTTTCCACAAAGTCTTTCTATTGTACTTTGTTAGTATGCGGTAGAATATTTTCATTTGTGTAATTTATACGTATGTGTACATACATATATATATTTAATTGTACTTATGATAAAATATTTTAATGAAATCATGATAAATTTCCTTATCTTCAAAACAAAGCTGTTATTTCTTCATACATGTACAAACAATACTCATTTCCAAGCAAAAGGAATGAGTTTTGGGAGTCAAACTTCTGATGTCAACACAAACGACTAGAAAGTGGCATAAAAATCAGTGACTTTCAGACATTGACAGCTAGATTGCAACAGTGTAATCCTTTTGATAAAGACGACTTGAAGAAAAAATGAGAAAGCAGTGAGATTTTTCTAGTTTTTCAAAAACACCTCCTAGACTGCAGGAATGAGGAATGAGGCAGAAGCCCTCACGACTGCTTACTGCAGACCATGAAGGGATTAAAGAAAAGGAAGACGTAAACAAAGATAAACACAATAGGGCCACTTTTAATCACACTGTTGACAATCAGAGATATAAGAGGAATCAGGTTAGAGAAAACATATAGACATACACGTAAAGAAAACAATAATAAACATTAATACCCAAGTAGTATCAAAACATGTAAGCCACAGAAGACATAGCAATTTCTTTTTAACTGTCAAAAGTAAAAAAAATGAAGAAGACATCCACATCAAAAATTGTCCTTGAGCATTTATAACACTTGACTATTAAATTCCTAATCATCCAAAATTGCAAATAATTTGAAGCTCCTTCTTAAGGGGATGGATCAACTAATCATAGTACATCTATGCAAGGAAGTAATATTCAATGATAGAAAGAAATAAATTATTGTTGCATGTCAACACATAGATTTGTCTCAAAATAGTATGAAAATTGCTATAAAAGTAAATATAACATCATATTTTTATAAAAATCTGGAAAAGTGAAGAGTAACTTTTAGCGATACCCAAAATACTAAGGATGGCTTTGATATGTGGTTGCAACAAAGGGTGGTAGAAGAACATGTCGGAATGACAGCAACATTAAATATTTGAGTGCTGGTTCCAGGGAAAATCACATTAGTCAAAGCTCATCAAATTTGTGTATTTTACTTTAGTAAATGCAAGTAAAAACCCACAGTTTGAAAACCGAATATTAAGGATTACTTGGAGTTGAGTGATACAATTGAAATGTGGTAACATAATTATTCTGTTTACTCTGCCATCACTGATTAGAACTGGAGACCTAAAAATGCTATTTCATATTCATTTTAATCCCTTTTATAATCCACACTATTAATCAAGAATACATTTTGAATTTGTAAATAATTTTATAAATCTTTGCAGAGACAAATCTTTAAATTCTATTTTGAGTGAGAAATTTGTAACTGCTGTATAATTAGTTATACTGGTATTCACACATTCCCTTCTGCTAACTTTTTGCTGTTGTTGAACAGATAAATTCAGTTTTGTTTAATTCTGTTTGTTCTGCTTCTTCTCTATCTTCTTCTGTGTAATAACTTGTTCTAATTGTGCATCATTTCCAATTTTTTTACCATTTATATTTCAGCTTGATTTAGCTTGAGAACTTCGAAGAACTCTCAGAATGTACCGACTTATCCAAATTTCTGTCCTGAGAGATTTGACTCAACTGTCTTCTAGTAGGTTAAGACCTTGATCTGTGGAGGCCAGCCCCTTTTAAAATGCCTGCTTAAGAAAACTCCAAGCTACCCAATTGTGATATAGTCAGATCTAGCCACCAAAGATTCCCTTTCCCAGAGAATTTACAAAAGAAACCTGAGAACCATAAATCCTTGCTCTGTCCCAGTGTTCCAGTCCATGGGAGGACAGACACCTAATTTCAGTAACTGCTAGCTAGCTGTACAATTGGCCTAACAACCTTTATATTGACAATCCGTTTGCGATGTTTCACTTCTCTAACAGTATAGAGCTTTCACTCTTCCCCTCATGATTCCAGCTCTCCCCATTTCCAGTGTCTCATCACAGTGGAACTTCATAAATTTCCCTGCTGACAGTGGTTACTGAATCAAGTCTGTGTTGATCACGTTACCTAATGTCCACCTTAGTTTATCTTGAAGATGCAAAAATAAGTTAAGCATGCAAATAGTTCTTCAAAATGGACAAATGAGACCAAGATTAAAATTGACATCATATGACTTCCTTTTGTAAACTCCATGCGAATAAACACAATAAAAGTTTCATTGATGATAGTCACCTTCATAATCCACTTTGAAGAATAACTGTTTTAATAAGCATTTTAAACATTCAAAAATAAATGTTAACTGGTAAAACATCATTCATTCTAGTTGCAAGCATTTAAGCATATTCGTGGCTTTCAAACTATTGCTAAGTCCCAATCATCTGGTGAAGACAGGCATGACTGCAATTGAAGTAGGGGGGAAAAAAAGAGCAAATAAAGTAATTCTGATAATTATTTAAACAATAATGCTTTGTTTGTTATTTTAAAGCACATTATTTTGAATCACATTCCTGTTTTCAGAGATCTTATTATGTATATGAATGATTTGCTTTTCATTATTTAGGAAATAGCAAGTGAAAGTAGGAATAAAACAAATACAGCTGTTTTTATAAATGCTAATAAATGAAAAATTCTTCAGGAATTATTAAATCCATTAAAATGATCCCAACAGTTCAAACCCCATAGATAAACTTTTCCTTTTTTATTTTTACAATATATTTAAATGCTGCCCATTTCCTATATGGTTAACTTTTAAATAAGTTTTATTTAAATAAATTCCATTTTTTATATATTTTATTTAAAATGTTTAATTAGGTTAGTTTGTTCAATAAAAGAATGCCAAGATAGGCAATCTAGATTTTTTTCTTGATTTTCTCGATTGATAATACTTTTATACTCTTAAAAATATGAATGGATGAAAAGGTAGGTATGTAGGTAGATAGATAGATACTGTGTATTATAGATAACAAGCAATTATTTTCAGAGGAAGTAACTTGACATGAAAATATTTCTGCAAGATAAGACTGTAATTGCCTAGCTGAATTTAAACTGCTCTCCATGATCTGAATAATTTAGGCTTCTATGATTCTGTGTTCAAATTCCTAAGGGAGTTTAACTTTTGGTTTGTGTCTATTTAATTCAGATCAGTTAGTGAATACCTTTGGCGAATGTCATGCTATTTCTATTATGGAATTCAAATTCTCCTGAAGAGATTGTGTCAAGTTGCTACCTTTCAGTAAAGATCTATCCCCTTAAAGACTTCTTGATATTTTGAACGTTTTTAAGAACATGTCTTAAGAATGGAAGATATTAAGAAATGATGTACAAAGGTAGAATTGATTCATATAATTTTTTCGTGCTACTATGTACTGCTTTTCTAAATTTACCACTTTTATTAGTCTTTTTAAATTTTTTGTGTTCGACTTTCCTTTCTCGATCTTTTATGCTTTTTTTTGGAAAATTTCAACCTAGTGTGTTTGTTTGTCATATTTTTATTATTTTTCCTATGTTAATTCCCAAAGGGAAGCTATTTTGGTTGAATATAGCTCAGAGTATTCATTATACCCAATCAGTTCTGTGCGGAGCAGTAATGAACAATCAGAATATGTGAAAAGTATCAAAGTAGAAAAGAGTACCACATAAATGAGAGAGAAATAATGATTCTCTGACTATGACCAGGATAACGTTGTTCTTGACTTCACATAAAAAGAAAATTATAAAACATTTATCAATATGTTCTATACTGAATAAAAAGGTCAAATCATATGAGATGTTCTTATGAGCATAGAAAATATTTTGCAAATGGTTATAAAAGTAATTGGGAAAATGACTCACATAAATTTAAATGATAAACAAAGCATTTCTAGTCAAAAGGAATTTTAGCTGCAAATGTTTCTGAAATCACATTTAGGAGTTCACAAACACTGAGATGCTGCAAAGTTTATCTCTCATTAGTTTACCAATCTTTTAGGAGAGTCCCAGTGAGGACAGAAGAATTATTTTCCTTAGTTCACTTTGTGGACCTTGAGATGAGCATCATATATACATTTAGCAATATTGTGGGTAAATAGAAAAGAAAGATACAAGAAGTAAGTGAATTGCATAGGGAAAGAGAAATGCTAGGAAAACTTGTTTCTATGTGTTGAGATAAAAAGATTGCATTTTAGCTTGTAAAATCAAAGGCACGTAGACATAACATGAAATAATCATGATTTATGAAAGTATTTAAGAAGGGAGAAAATCAATATATTTCTAAAAGTTATGTTCTGATCAGATTTATTCAATCTGTACCCTCACCTCTCATATGACATTGGTTTAACTGTGATGGTGATTTAAAATACATACCAAGAGACACATAGCATCACCTCTAATTTTAAAAATTGAGTATTTATGCATACAATTTTGGCTCTTGTATTTAAAATATTTTTGAGTACTTGAATACTCACATTTAGATTTTAACACAATACATACAGGAGTGTGTAGGGTAGAAAATGGTAAGAATTAAAATAATACATCACTATGAAATATTTTAAATTATTAATTATAGTCTCGATACTAAATTTTTGTGACTTATTAAGCAATATGGATTTCTTAGGATTTAACAAAATTTTGTTAGTGGATAGTTACTTGTTCATGAATCATAATTATAAAAATATAGGCAAATGTATTAACTGGTGATACCAACTGTAGTTTAGTAAAGTGAAACAGATGTGAGTATAATGTAGTGAAATGATTGATTCTTAAGTACATTGATGCCCAGTCATGTTTACTTGGAGATAAGGGATATATTAAATTCTCTTTTTAATTTTGTAATTCTATTTTTATTTTGCTAGCCTGTACACACAGTTCATAATGATTATATTCCTTGTGGGTAGTTGGTACATGTACAGGATATATTTTAATTTTTTTTCTTCTTTTAACCTCCCTCTCTGCCCCTTACCAAACTTCCTTGATTGCCTTCCCATTTGAAAAATATCTACTTCTTTGTTTCACATTATTTATCTTTTATTTTACACTTTATTTATACTTTGGGTATCTCACATAAGGCAAATCATATGATATTTAAACCTTTGTGGCTGATTTGTTTCACTTAACATTATGGTCTCAAGGTGCATCCATTAACCTACAAATGTATCAAATCTTATCTTCTTTATGGCAGAGTAGTACTCCAGTTTGTATACATGCCTCATTTTTCTTATCCATTCTGATCTTAATAGACATATAGGCAGCTTTTAAAATTTAAAATTTAAAATTTATATATTATTGCATGTACATGGGTATTGATGTATAGCTGTAATGCTATGTCTTCAAACTTTGAGAAGATATCTAGAATGAGAAAATAGCTGGATCAAATGGAATGTCTATTTTTGATTTTGAGGAAACCATACTGATTTTCATAGTTGTTGTACTAGTTTACAGTTCCACCAATAATGTAGAAGGACTTCTTATTCTTGCAGTTTTACTAGCACTTGTTATTTCTTAATTTCTTGAAGATAGTCAATTTTTCTGAAGCAAGATGGAGTTTCAGTATTGTTTAAATTGAAGTGCTGTAATTTCAGAGATGTTGAACATTTTGTCATGTATATATTGATTGTTTGTACTACTGGTAAGTGTCTATCTACTTCATTTGCCCACTTTTTATGGCACTTTTCTTTCAGTTGGCCAATTTTTGAGTTCTTTTTATATATTCTTGATATTAGTCCTTTGTCCTTGTAGAACCTGACAAAATTTTCTCCATTCTCGAGACTAATTTTTACTTCTGTTGGTTATTTCTGTTTCTGTATAGATGTTTGCTAATTTTAGGTTATACCATTTATTTATTCTTAATGCTATTTCTTATACAGCTTGTTCTCTTCAAAATGCCCTCACTTATGCATACACCTTCAAAAATTTTACCTGTGTTATCTTCCAGCAGAATCAATGTTCCTTTTTAAAGATTTAAATTTTTCATATGTTTTAATTTTATACTTTTACATACCCAGAGATGTGAATCTAGACTAAATATACTTGTATGTAGCCAGTTTTTCCAGCACCATTTGTTAAAGCGTCAATCTTTCCCCCAAAGTATGTGTTCATCCCTTTGTCAAAGATGTCTAAATATTCCTGGCATTATTCCTGCATCATTGACTCTGTCCCAGTGATTAACATGCCTGTTTTCATGCCAGTACCATGTTGTTTTAATAATATCATTTGAAATCCAGTCTTGATATGCATCCTGATTTGTTCTTCTTGCCCAGGTTCGCTTTTGTTATACTGGGTCTCTTTTGGTTCCATACGAAATTGTATTGTCTTTTCTATGTCTCTAAGGAATGCTTTCAGTATAGCATTTATATTTCATAAAGACATTTAAAGTATCATAATTATATTCCAGCTATTGAAGTGTTTTCCCTGGAAATATTTTAGATTCTTTTCTTTTGTGCATGTCATTATCTGAGTATCCACATCAACATATTTAAAATAAATCTCAAACGCACTTGGTCTCACATGCACAGACATCTTTGTCTTGTTTTTTTAAAAAAGCTGTTAATTCAAATACATAAAGTCATTGTATTTAATTTTTAAAAAACTGTATCTCTCTTAACCGAAAATAAATATGTAATCCATGAAATTTAGTTCCATAGACAACAAACTTGATTGTTCACAAGTAAGGAAAATTACTAAACTGGATTTAGGAATTTTAGAAAAAGAAAGTCACTAGAAATTAGAAGGTTAAGAAGAGCAGAGTGAAATAGAGATCATTGTGTGAGAGGAATATAAATTCAGTCTCTACAGAAGAATCCAGCAAAAACCCCTATTACAGTGTTATTCTTCATCTGTGGTATTAGATTGGTACAGTCTTTAAAATCTTGAAAATCAGGAAATCAGTCTACTTTTAATCATGGTTTTTGAAAAGCACTTGAGTAGATGATTCCTGTCTTAGTGCTTTGCCTGTCTTTTTTCATTCTCTCTCTTTTATGCCTCCTGTTTTCTTTCTTCCCTCCTTCCTTTCTTTCTTTCCTTCTTTCTTTTCTTCTTTTCTTCTTTTTGCTTTCTCTTTTTTGGGGGATTACTTGGGTGCTAAACCCAAGGGTGCTCTACCATGAGCTATGTCCCCAGGTCTCCTTGCCCCTGGAACTTTTATAATTTGAGACATGGATTCACTAATTTATCCAGGCCAGACTCCAACTTGAAATCCTCTGCCTCAGTCTTCTTAAATTCTGTGATTACAGGGGTGTACTATCATGCCCAGATCCTTTTACCTTTGCATTTCAGTATTTATTAAATTATTTTTCCACAGTCTTCTGGCATATATTGTTGCAATTTTAATCCTTTCTTGTCAGTGAGCTATAATGTTATTCTTTCTTTTTCTTTCTTTCTTTCTTTCTTTCTTTCTTTCTTTCTTTCTTTCTTTCTTCTTGTTTGATTTTTCATTTGTTTGTTTTGCTTTGCTTTTTATTAATTTTCAGTTTTTCCTCTCTGAAAGTATTTTTTTTCTTTTTTGGTATAGCAGTTATTATTGCTTCACACAATACCTAATACTCACAAATAAAGGAAAACAGCTTTCAGTTAGCTAATGTGTTGCAAAGTCCAGCCCTTTGTCACCTGGATCAAAGGCAAGAACAACATGAAGGAATGATGTGACTAAGCAAAACCACTTGGCTCAAGGGGCCCAGGAAGCAGGGCAGGAGAACAGCATAAGAGAGCAACTGAAAGGACCAGAGCCGCACAGAGTACCTGAGACCTCGCTTGCACAATGCACCCAGACACATGAGTGGTGTGCTCCCGTCATCAGCTAGGCAATTCTTAATCCAATGATGTTGACATATCAGAGTTAATGTTCCCACCTTGTGCTTTTATTTTCACAAAACTGATTCAAGTACAATCCAGTCAACTGTTAAGAGTCCCAAGTATTTTCTTCTTCTACTACCTATTATTCACATTTCCTTTGACATTTCAGGATAAGGGAGATTTTGGGATAATTTTAGTATCCAGCTAAGGAAAGATGTCTGAGATACAAGTTCAGCTTAAATTTAAATAGATATTTGTGTGATTTTCTGTCAATTCTGTGTATAATTAAGGTATTGCCACTTAGACACACTAGTTGGAGTGGCTTTCAGAAATACCACTTTTAGTGCTGACTCAGTGATACTGTAATTTAAACAAACAGAAAAAAGCATTATATATAAATATAAAAGTGTTTTTCTCAAATTCAGAACAATCTTATATTTATAGGGCATTACTAATAATGAGCTGTAAATTAAAAGCAAAACACCACAGGACTATCAATAATTTAAATACAAATCAATTATGCTAAAGGAAAAAGATTTATTAGGCTCTTCTGTTGAACATGGTACTGGAAATAAATAATTTTGAACTAAGTTGCTGAGACAAGAAAATCAAAAAAGTATAACAGTACTAATAGAGGCATAGTATCAGATATTAAATAGGGAATACATTGTTCATTAGGATTTTGTGATTGGTAATTACGATACTTAATTTTCACTTTTAAACTTTACAGGGCTATAATTGATATGTAAAATTGCACATATACAATGTGCACATTTTAATGAATTTAGACCAAAATATGAACCTTTAATTCCCTCACCACAAAGTATGGAAAATATTCATCATGTATAAAAATTTCCTTCAGTTCAGTTGTCTTCTTGAAGTTTTTTGGTATGAGATCTTTCAGTCAATTTTTTTCACATGTGATAAGACAAGGCTCTTGTTTCATGGTTTTTCAAGTGAATATACAATTTTTTCTACATGATTCATTGTCTGTGATAAAATAATAAAGGGAAAAAACTAACCAGAACCATGTTTCTAATACTTACAAACTTTCAGTTTTGCTTTTAATTCTCATTCTGTAGGCTGAGTAGTGTTTAATTAGCTTTTTTGCTACTTTGTGCACATCAGCATTGAAAACAATAATTCAACAATACATTTCTAAATGGTAAACTCTTTAAGGTTCCTTAATGACACTATTAGAATTTTTAATACTTACTTTTATGACAATATTGTACTAAAGCTTTTTGTTGACACTAACAATTCTGTGTTGTTTCTGGTAATCACGTGCATGTAATGTGCTCATTCAAAATGATGAATTATTGAATTTACCAATGTAAAATATTATTGGTTATATTGCCATATGTAATTTTTAATACTCCGAGGTTAGATATATTGTTTCATGAAACAGTCATATTAGTGGAAATAATTTCCCATATTTTCAAATTTACAGCTAAATATTAAAGTTTTAGCATTCAAAATATGCAAAGAAAGTTTTAAATAATTTAAAAAGTATGAATTAAAATTATTTTAGAGCAAATATCTACTTTCTCACCAAGAAACCTACAGTATTTAGCATTATAATAATATCAGTTTTTCAGAGGAAAAAATTTCCGCCAAAGATTGTCTTGTGCTTTGCAGAGGGAAAAAAAAAATATCAAAGTGGGTAAACATTGGAGACAGATTCTAAGTCACATATCAATCATACTCCAATGAATTATAACTGAACAATTACTCTGAGTAAAAGAATTCCAATTTAGTTTGAATTCAGCCTATATATTTAAGCATTTTAGTCTTTCTAAATACATAGTAAATTTCATACTGGCTTACTTTGAATTATTTCTTGTGACAAGTGTAATGAATGCTATTTTATGCCACAGACATGAGTAGCAGGTTGTGGGGCTATTTCACCACAATTGTAAACCACCATATGGCAAAGGCCCAGGCAGAGAATAACTGCTGAGAAAACTGCCTAGATTCTCCAGGCACTCAGTGAGTACCAGGCAGTGGTTTCTTTTATCTTACAAATGCTCATGCTGTGGAACAGGTTGCAAAGCACTCTAAAACCCAATGGTTTGATAGAATTAAAGTCATCTTCAGATGTACAGAAAGACCCTAATTCCTTCCATTATGGTTTATATCTACATGTCCTTCCAAAACCTCATGAGCTGATAGGTGTGGCTTTGGGGAGGTGATAGTATAGAACACTGGGGCACGATACTCAGCAGTGGGTTAGCCCACTGATGAATTGAGAGTGAAATGTGACCTGAGAGGGGAAGCCTGCTTGGAGGTGAGTCACTGGGTGCATGTCCTGGAGGGATTTATCTACTTCCCTCTTCCCTTGATAACTCTCTCTCTCTCTTCTCTCTCTCTCTCTCTCTCTCTCTCTCTCTTTCTCTCTCTGCTTGTGCAGCCAAGCCATAAGTTGTTTCTCCTATGTCATTCTCCTCTATCATGCTGCACTGCCTTGAAGTCTGCTGACTACAGGCTGATACCTCCACAAACTGCGAACTAAAATAAACCTCCCTCCTTTAATTTGGGAATGTTGGACACTGTGTCACACCCATGAGAAAGCAACCAAGAACCTTCTAACAAGTCTCACACCTCGTTCTAAAATTCTGAAAGAATTTCTCAACCTGAATGGAATCATGGTAACAGCAAATCCCAGATTCATCTTCGTAAAGTCAGGATTCAGTCAGGCTTGCATATCAGTGGGATGAGGAAAGAACTGCCTAATTTCTCTATTTCTCATATATTATCTTTGGTCATTCAAAAATAATGAAACAAAGTAGGTAATCTAATTATCTACCAATATACTTGTATTATTCATCTTTTTGTCACTGCAACAAAATGCCTGAGGTGGTTAAATTTATACAAGGAAAACATTTATTTAGCTTCTGATTTTGGAAGCTGAAAGTCCAAACAACATATTGCAGACTTTTCTGAAGACATTAGGCATGCAGTTACTTGTCTATATTGAAGCAAGCAGTCATATCTGGAGCTGGGGAGTGGAAAAAAGCAGAGAAAAAGTCTAGATTCATCCTTTTACAACAACTTTGTCACTAGAGCTACCTAAGAATCACAGCAAAAATCTTCATCGCTTTCTGTGTCAAGGCTTATGCTTTCATGGTTGTAGAACCTCTGAATGTCAGTATCATGCAGTCCAGACCTCCAATCATATAGAACCATGAGATTCACTAAACCATAACCAAATCCTAGAAATATCTCAACCCAGAAAAAGATCAAATGTTGGAATGTTCATATAGGCCTTCAAAATTAGTACAATTAAGCAATATTTCAGGAGTCTGAGGCAAGAGGATCATGAGTTTGAGCCCCAAAAGGGCTGAGAACATAGCCCAGTGCAAAGATTGCATTGAATCTTTGGTCAGAATAAGCATGTTATGGTTTGCGTTCAGATGGTCCCCCAAGCCTCATGGTGCCATGGAAGAGGCTGCATCTAGCATTTGTGATTGGTTCTTTGCCTTGTGCCGGGATTGGTGGTGTGAGTGCTGCACCTGCCCAGCGATGGAGCTGGCATACAATGTGAGAGCAGGAAGGAGGTGAACTTTTCCCCTCTTGCCCTTTTGCTCTTGTTGCTGGTGGCCGCCATGAATGGCTGCCCCTCAGCCATGTCACCCTGCCCTGGAGTCAGCTGAGTATGGACTGAAACCTCCAAAAAAACCTGTAAGATAGATAAACCTTTCCTTCCCTAATTTTGAGTGTCAGGTATTTTGTCTCAGCAATGAGAGAAAAGTAACCAAGACAAAGTGTGAGCTTCATATTTTTTCTGAGTCTGTGCTTTTTCCTGAGTATGCTTAATGACTTTCTAATTTCCTTCATATATATACACTTTCTTAGGAATATCTTTATCTTAATGTGTGGTTCCCAAATGGGGAAAGGTGAGAAGTAAAAACATGAAAAAGGCACCAGAACTTTAAATGATTTGTAAGTCACTTCAGCCAAATGGGAAAGAGTTTGCAACAGTGGAGGGAGGTACATCAATGGCTGCTGCCATTTTCTTTCTTTTTTTTTTTTTTTGCCAAACTCCCAGCCCTGATTTTTTGAGGCAGGGTCGCACTATGTAGCTCAGGCCGGCCTTGCGCTTGCATTGTAGCCCAAACTGGCCTGGAACTCACAACGCTCCTCCTACCTCAGCCTCCCGAGTGCTGGGATTAAAGGCGTGCGCCGCCACGCCCGGCTAGCTGCTGCCATTTTCATTTCTGCACTTGTTATCATAAACAATGGTGAGCAACTAGAACACAGATCCCCAATACATAAAGGGCCAGGGTGGCTGCAGTAAGTTGCATGCAAGTCTCTCTGAGTACACTCGCAATGCTGCCTGGTACTGA
>RJWM01045554.1:0-12769 GCA_004363535.1 Dasyprocta punctata | reverse complement strand
AGTCTATCCTTAGTTTCCTTCAAGTGGTTCTGCCAACTTTTATTGGATTCTTTGATGTTCTGGTAATGTCTCTGAATCTGATTAATGCATTCTAATTTTTTTTTAGTTTCATTCTCAATTTCCTTTGATTTTTCATCCTCCACCTTTCCTGCTATGTTTCCTTTAGAGGCGTTTAGCGATTCCCCGATTATGAGTTTCACTTCAATTCTCAGTTGGGTTAACAGTGCTGCTTTAATTTCTTTCATAGCTTCGTGGAGTTGTCTCCCCACTTCTGTTGTCAACTCCTCTGAGAGTTTAATTTTTGGACTCCCGACCATTTCAGCATTAGAATCGGTTCCGCTTGTATCGGAGTCCGGAGAGCGCCCTCTGCCTTTCCGTCTTGGCATTTTCCTGGGCTCGCCCGTGAGGCTGTGTTGGTCCACTGCTTCTCCCGAGCCTGTTTCTGCTCCGCAAATGTCTACTGCGGTGCGCGAGAGGATGGGGCTGCTGTCTGGTAAATCATACAGGGCCGTCCACCAGGGCATCAGCGCCGTTTCCACCACAGCCTTCCGGGAATCGTGCCTAATTAGGTGCAGTTCCAGACTCAAGATGGCTGTGCCTCGCTCTCCCTCGGGGGTGGGGGGTGGGGGCCGCTGGGTTCACTCACGCGCCCGCTCGCGACCACCTCGCTGCATGGTCGACCGTCGTCTCTGCCATCGCGCCACACCACAGCAAATCCACCGGCAGCTCCCCCGCGCATCAAGAGCACCAGGATCGTACCTTCTCAGCTCGGGTCGCAGTGCTGATTGGATTCCGCTCCAGACAGGTCTCTGCCTTTATTTCATTCTTTTACTCTTTCCATGGGCTACAGTTCTCGTTTTAGATTCTTCTTGGGTCCAGAGGACCCATCTCCCTCTTTTTTCCTTCTCTCTGTTATTATATTAGTATATATTCAAGCATTTTGATGGTATATTCAGGGAGCCTCCCTGTCATGGTGTCATCTGGGCGGCCATCTTGGAGGAAGTCCTTGAATGGGATCTCTAATCCTAGCTTCTTGAGGAATCTTCACACTGACTTCCACAGTGGTTGCACCAGTCTACACTCCCACCAATGGTGGAGAAGAGTTCCTTTTTCCCCACAGACCCTCCAGCATTTGTTGCTTGATTTTTTAATCTTGGCCATTCTTTCTGGAGTGAGATGGAATCTCAGTGTTGTTTTAATTTGCATTTCCCGAATGACCATTAATGTTGAACATTTTTTCATATATTTACTTGTCATTTGTATTTCTTTCTCTCAGAAGTGTGCGTTCATCTCAGATGTCCATTTTTGGATTGGGTCTTTGAATTGTAGGGGCCTGATTCCTTTTAATTCTTTATATGTTTTAGACAGAAGTCCTTTGCCTGATGGACAATTGGCTAAGATATTTTCCCAGTTTGTGGGTTTTCTTTTCACTCTGTTGGAGATTTCCTTTGACATGCAAAAACTTTTTAGTAGGGTGAGATCCCAGTTGTTGATTCTGGGAAGTGTTGCCCGTGCAATTTGATTTTTGTTCATGAACTCTCTGCCTACTCCTATGTCATCAAGATTTTTACCTACTCTTTCTTCTAGTAAGTTTAGTGTCTCTGTTTTAGTATTCAGGTTTTTGATCCGTTTTGAATTTATTTTAGTGCATGGTGATAGGCATACATGTAGTTTTAGTTTATGGCATATAGAAAGCCAGTTTTTCCAGAATCATTTGTTAAAGAGGCTATCTTTCTTCCAATGTACGTGTTTGGCCCCTTTGTCAAAGATGAGGTGGCTAAGTGTGTTTGTAGTTGTGTCTGTATCTTCTAATCTAGTCCATTGATCTTCAGGTCTGTTTTGATTCCAGTACCATGCTGATTTTATCACAGTAGCTTTGTAGTATAGTTTGAAGTCGGGGATTGTGATGCCTCCTGCCTTCTCTTTGTTGCCCAGAGTTGCCTTTGTATTCCAGGTCTTTTCTGGTTCCAGATGAATTTCAGGAATGCTTTCTCTAGCTCTGTGAGATAGGCAAGTGGCATTTTGATTGGGATTGCATTAAATCTGTATAATAATTTGGGAGCATGGCCATTTTCATGATGTTTGCTCTTCCTATCCATGAACAGGGAATATCTTTCCATTTTGTGAGATCTTCTTTGATTTCCTTCTTTAGAGTAATGTAATTTTCACTGTATAGATCTCTTACTTCCTTTGTTAGATTAATTTCTAAGTATTTTATATTTTTGGATGCTATAGTGAAGGATGTGGTTTCCCTTATTTCTCTGGCAGTGACTTTGTTGTTTGTGTAAAGGAATGTTATTAATTTTTGAGTGTTCACCTTGTACCCAACTACATCACTGAATTTGGTTATTACTTCTGGAAGTCTTCTAATGAATCTTTGGGGGTCTTCTATGTAGAGTATCATATCATCTACAAATAATGATAATTTCACTTCTTCTTTTCCTATCCTTATTCCCTTTATGTCTTTCTCTTGTCTAATTGCTCTGGCTAATATTTCCAGAACTATATTCAATAGGAGTGGTGATAATGGACATGCTTGTCTTGTTCCTCATTTTAGGTTGAAAGTTTTCAGTTTTTCTCCACTCAGTAAGATGTTGGCTGTTGGTTTATGATATATGACTTCTATCAGGTTGAGGTAGAGATCATCTATTCCGATTTTCTGTAGGACTTTTATTTATCATGAATGAGTGTTGGATTTTGTCGAAAGCTTTCTTTGCATCTATTGAGATGATCATGTGGTTCTTGTCCTTGGCCCTGTTGATATGGTGGATTACATGTATTGATTTCCGTATGTTGAACCATCTCTGCATTCCTGGGATGAATGGTGTATAATCTTTCTGATAACTTGCTGTTTTCTATTTGCCAGTATTTTATTGAGGATTTTTGCGTCTATGTTCATGAGGGAGATTGGCCTGTAATATTTTTTTTTTTGGTTGGGTCTTTCTCTGGTTTTGGTATTAGGGTAATACTTGTTTCCAGGAATGAATTAGGGAGACTTGCTTCCCTTTCAATTTCATTGAAGACTTTAAAGAGTGTTGGCATTAAGTCTTCCCTAAATATCTTATAGAATTCAGCACTGAATCCATCAGGGCCCAGGCTTTTCTTTGTTGGTAGGGTCTTAATTACATTTTCAATTTCATTAGCTGAAATTGAGTTATTCAGCAGCTTTACATCTTCTTGATTCAGCTTTGGTAGTTCATAGGTTTCTAGGAATCTGTCCATTTCTTCTGTGTTATCAAATCTATGTGAGTAAGGTTTTCGAAGTAGGTGTTGATGATCTTCTGTATTTTCACCGGGTCTGTAGTGATTTCACCCTTTTCATTTCTTATTGCATGGATCTGAGTTTTTTCTTTCCTCTTCTTGATAAGGTTGGCTAGGGGTTTATCAATTTTATTTACTCTTTCAAAGAACCAACTCTTCGATTCATTGATTCTTTGTATTGTTTTCTTAGTTTCAATTGCTTTAATTTCTGCTCTAATCTTAATAATTACCTCCCTTCTTTGGGCTTTGGACTTGACTTGCTCTTCTTTTTCTAGAAGTTTGAGGTGCAGCATTAGGTTGTTTATGTGTGTTCTTTCCGTTTTTATGATATGAGAGTTTAGTGTTATAAATTTCCCTCTGAGGACTGCTTTCATTGTGTCCCACAGGTTCCGGTAATTTGTATTTGCATTTTCATTCAATTGTAGATATTGTTTAATCTCTTCTTTAACTTCTTCTGTGACCCATTGGTTGTTTAGGAGGGTATTATTTAATTTGCATGTGTTTATATGGTTATTGTAGGGTTTTTTGTCATTCATTTCCAATTTTACTGCGCTGTGGTCAGATAATATGCATGAGATTATTTCAGTTCATTTGCATTTACTTAAGCTTGTTTTGTGGACCAGTATATGATCTATTTTAGAGAATGATCCATGTGCAGCTGAGAAGAATGTGTATTCTGATGTTGATGGGTGGAATACTCGGTATACATCTACTAGGTCCATTTGTTCTCAAGCTTGATTCAGTTCTGCTATTTCTTTGCTGATTTTTTGTTTGGTTGATCTATCTCTCTGTGACAATGGGGTATTAAGGTCCCCTGTTATAACTGTATTATTGTTTATTTGGTTTTTCATGTCTATTAAGAATTGCCTTACATAGTTGGGTGCTCCCATATTCGGTGCATATATATTTATGATTGTAATCTCTTCCTCTTGAAGTTTTCCCCTAACAAGTATGTAGTGTCCTTCTTTATATCTTTTGATCATTCTCGGTTTGAAGTTTTCATTATCTGCAAACAAAATAGCTACCCCTGCTTTTTTCTGGGTTCCTGTTGCATGGAGTATTGTTTTCCAGCCTTTGATTTTTAGTCCGTGAATTTCCTTTTGAGTGAGATGTGTTTCTTGTACACAGCATATTGTTGGATTTTGTTTCTTAACCCACTCTGCTAGTCTGTTTCTTTTTCTTGGTGAGTTGAGACCATTTACATTGATTGATATAACTGATATGTACTGGCTCATCCCTGTCATGATATCTTTCTGTTGCTGGTTTTCTACATTTTCTGTTTAATTACTTGCCCTGCTTAGCGGTTTCTTTTTGTTGTTGTTCTTAAGGTTGTGGTTATCTTTGTCTCTTTCTATAGTGTCTTTCAGTACTCTTTGTAGTGTTGGTTTGGTGGCCATAAACATCTTCAGTTGTTCTTTGTCATGAAAGTATCTTATTTCTCCATCAATTTTTAAGGGTAGTTTTTCAGGGTACATCAATCTGGGTTGAAAGTTATTTTCTTTCAGGATTTGAAATACTTCACTCCAAGCTCTTCTTAACTTAAAGGTTTGTATTGAGAAGTCTGCTGTGATTCTGATAGGCTTTCCTTCATAGCTGATCTGTTTCTTTTCTCTGACAGCTTTTAGTATTTTGTTCTTGTGCTGTATTTCTGATACCCTTATTATTATATGTCTGGGTGAGGATTTATTTTGGTTGTGGTTAATTGGGGTTCTGTATGCCTCAGTTACCTGTATTTCAGATTCTCTTCCCATGTTTGGAAAGTTTTCCGCTATTATTTCTGTGAATAGTCTTCGCAGGTCATTAGTATTGACCCCTGCTTTTTCATTGATGCTTATTAATCTTATGTTATTTCTCTTGGCATCATCTTGCAGCTGTTGAATTGTTGTTTCTTGGTTCCTTACTATTTTTAGGTGATCTTTTCTTTCATGGCCATGATCTCCCATGCTGTCTTCAAGATCTGAGATTCTATCTTCAGCTTCATTTAAGCAGTTTTTCAAACTTTCCATGGAGTTTTTCATTTCCTGCATTTCCCTTTGCATCTGTTTCATGCATTCTGTTTGTGTCTTATATTGTTCATTCAAGGTTTCAATCGTTTTTTTAAGTTCTTCTATTTTTTTTATCTTGCTCTTCTTTAGATACACACATTTCTTTAATAATGATTCGCATTTCATTTTTAGCTGAGAGAATATTTCTGATTTGAATTTCTCTATAGCTTCATCAAGCTGTTTCTTTATTGCATTTTCTATCATTTCAGAAAGTCCATTTGTGTGACTCCCGCTGTCTTCCATTTCAGTGTCTCTTGGGTTTGTTCTTTGTGGGCTGGGGGACTGAGACTGCCTCTTGGTCTTTCATTTTGTCATTTTCTTCTGGAATCTATGTAGCTCTGTGTCCTGTGAGGCTGGTCGGGCGTTCCCCTGAGGTTCACGCTGATTTTTGGGTTGTGCTGAATCACGGGACCCAGTAGGGCTGGTTTCTGCATGCACCAAGGGAGGGTGGCCTCCTGGGGCGTGCGGGTGGAGCCTCTGCCTTAACTGGGTGGGGGCCAAGGCCTCCCGGTCCCAGGGAGCTAGGCAGGGTACCCCAAGTGACGCCGACCCGACCCTGGTTCTGTCCGCAAGTTCAGCCCAACCCCTATATACTTGTTAAAGGAAGACTCTGAGAAAAAGAGATAACAATCAAATATATATGCACCAAACACTGATGCACCTATTACATGAAGCAAATATTAACAGACATGAAAAATCCAAATAAGTGCGAGGGACAACAATGGCCACAGCAGCAAACAAGTTGAGTCTGGGGACCAGTGCCATGTGTGGGCCTCTGGAGAATTGGGAACAATTAGACTCAAGCTTCTCCTCATGAGTCAGTGCCATTCACAGACTGGGGTTAGAGAGAACAATGGCCACAGCAGCAAACAACCCCAGTCTGGGAACCAGCACACATACAGGCTGCAACTAGACTGGGAACAGCCAGACCCCAGCCCCTTCTGGCACATGGGCTGGCAAATAAGATGTACCAACCCCTACCTCACACTATGCCCTGTAAGTGACTGACTTATCTGGAGAAACACAGGCTGTGATGATAGCTATCAAGGTGAAATGCAATTGGATGCTTGTGGTGCTTAGTTGTTTCACTAACATTGCAGATCTAGGGCCAGTGGTCTGATCATAGGTTCAGAGGATATCACTAAGCAGTGTGTCACCTAGGGGTATCTCCTCCTGAGGGTTGCAGCCATTGTTGATTCCTATAGTCTTGTTTTGAGGTCCTATATCATTTCCATTGTTATGCTGGGTTGGGTTTTATTCTCTTTTGTTTTGTTTGATTATGCTAAATCCCATGGCAGAAGAAGCTATTTCAAGGATAGCAAGATATATTATGGTAGCAATTTTGGATTTACTATTGGCTTGTTTTGAACTTCTTTATCACATTCATTTTTTTCTTTTTATTGTTTCTATTCTGTTCTGTTTGATTTTTACTATATCCAAAGTTATCTGCAATTATTTTGAAGACACAAAAGGCACTATGGTAGCTACTGTTGATTTCATAATGTTTTGAAGTCCTGTATCTCTTACACTGATTTGTTTTGAATGGTTTTATTCTGTTATATGCTCTTTAAAAAAACAAATAAGTGCTAACACAGTTGTAATGGGGAACCTTAATGCCCCACTGTCACAAATATATAGATCAACTAAACAAAAAAATCAACAAACAAATAACAGAACTAAACCAAATGTGTGAACAAATGGACATAGCAGATATCTACAAAGTGTTCCATACCACAACATCAGAATACATAGTCCTCTCATCTGCACATGGAGGATGTTGTAGTCAGGGGTTGCAAGGAGAATGATTACATACAGGATACAGAATTTATAGCATTATTTTATGATGGTCACCCAGAGTTAAATATGAGAAAGTGCAGGAAATCTGTCCATAGAACTAAAGACCTCGAAAATCCAGCCAAGGATCTGGATCCCACAGCAATATCCTGCAAGTGTCCAACTGAAGACCTAGAGACCATGATAATGCTTTCCACAAATCCAGCTGGAGCCCTAGAGCCCATGACAATGATTCATGCAAGTCTGCTTTACAGATCTGCACTGGGAAGGCCCAAAGGTCAGTGGTGGAAGCTAAAAAGTCTATGCCAGTGGGGTGAAGGATCTGGGCCAGTAGGTTGAGGGCTCTACACTGGAACCAAGAAGCAAATAAGGACCAGGACTCCCCCCAAAAGTACCACAGTCATCATCAGCAACAATGAGGTCCCAAGCTCCTCTGATGATGAGAACAGCCAAGTACATATCAGAAAGCCAGCATGACAAACTTCTGGATGTTGACCAGCACAGATCTTCCCCTCCAGAGCCAGGAAGTGATCAACAACCAGAGCTCCCCCAAAGTGAATTGCAGCCATTCTCAGCAACAAGGTTCTGAGCTCCTCCAGTGATAATGACTGAATTCATATTAGGGAAGCTAGCCATGACAAGCTCCTCCAGGAGAACAGCCCCAAACAAAAACACTTAGGAGAACCCACAATGCTACACTCTTAATCTCCACATCTCTTTTCATGGTGGCAACTTCCCTCAGGTAGGTCATCTATACTCAACATCATGCTGATTCAATTCAACTGGTGTTAAATTAGCCACCAGTTTTTAATTCATAGCAGGACATTTTCCAAAATAGACTACATATGAGCCCATAGAACATACTTAAGTAAATACAGAGGAATGAAAATTATCCCAACATATTATCTGACTATCAAGCAATTAAATTGGAAATCAGTAACAAAATAAATGAGAAAATTACATAAACATGTAGAAATTAAATAACACCCTTCTGAACAACCCGTGAGTCACAGAGAAAATTAAAGTAGAAATTGTAGAATACCTACAAGAACTGATGCCATTAATGTTGAAACTCTTTAATTATATTGAAAGGGAAGTAATACTTCCAAAACTATTCATGGAAGCAAGTATTACTCTGATACCAAAACCAGAAAAGGACCCAACCCAAAAAGAAAACTACAGGTTAACCTCTTTCATGAACATAGACACAAAAATTCTCAGTAAGTTACTGGCAAGCAGAATACACCAAATCATTACATTGCAGTACTCTAAAAAAGGAGATTGAAGAAGATATCAGAAAATGAAAAGATATCCCTTGCTCATGTTGCAGGAGGAACCAACATAGTGAAAATGGCCACACTCCCAAAATTATTATACAGGTTTAATGCAATTGTGACTTTAAAAAATACCATTAGCATACCTCACAGAACTAGCAAAAACTTTCCTAAAATTGGAAACAGAAGACACCTAGAATATCAAAAGCAATTCAGGACAACAAAGGCAAGGCAGGAGCATCAGAATATCTGACTTAAAATTATACCACACAGCTACTGTGATAAAATCAGCATGGTACTAAAAAAAAAAAAACAGACCCAAGGACCAGTGGAGCAGATTAGAAAATGCAGACACCACTTCAAACACAGACACTTTACTATTGACAAAGGGGCCAAACCAGTTTACTGGAAGAAAAATAGTCTCTTTAAGAAATGGTGCTAGAAAACCTGGCTTTCCACATGCTGCATACTAAAATTAGACCCATGTATATCACCATGCCCTAAACTAAAATCAAAATGGGGGCCAGGGATGTAACTCTGTTGCACAGCATCTGGCTGGCAGGTGCAAGATGCTGGGTTTGATTCTGGTGCCAATAAATAAATAAATAAAGTAAAAATAGATCAAAGATCTAAATATTAAAACAGAAACACTAAATCTACTGGAAAAGAAAATAGGTAGAAATCTTGAAGACATAAGTGTAGGCAGAGAATTCATGAAGTAAACCCAGACCACATTGGAAGTACTTCAAAGAATTGACAACTGGTGTCTCATCTTATTAAAATCACATTAAAAAGCTCACCACAGAGTGGGAAAAAATTTTAGCCAGTTGTCCCTCAGACAAAGGAATTATATCTAGAACTGAAAAAATCAAGCCCCCCATATTCAAAGACCTAATCCAAAAAAGGGCATCTGATATGAATACACACCTCTCAGATGAAGAAACATAAATGGCACGAGGCATGGTTTCCTTGGCTTTTATTAGGTGCACAGCTTGATTGGGGGGTGTGATGATGGGCTGCAGGAAGAAGTAGGGTTGACACAGTCAAGGTGCAAGGATTAAGACACAATTCATTTTGGAAAAGTGCACAGGAACAAATCATGGTTAACAAGTAACCTGTTTGTCTGCTAACTGTGACTACTGAACTAGAAGAAATTTGGCTGCATCAGAGTCCTCAACTGCCATGTTATTTTGCTATGAGGCACCAGAACATCACAGGCCATTTGCTAGTCTCAGTTCTAGCCATTGGAGTAAAGACTAACCTGTAAGCCAGCCATGAGTCTCACCACCAGTTACGTAGGGCTAGGACAGACTCTCAATTTATTCTTGTGCCAGTTTAATATTATCAATTATTGCCTGCTCTTCACTGCATCAAGTTGGTTTGCATCATCATCCTCTAGGGAAGGGCACTTTCTTTCATAATTGCACTAGTATTTTAAGGCATTGAGTTAACAGTATGTATAGTTAGCCCCATAAAGTAGTAGTGCTTTAAGTAGTCTTGATGTTTTGGTTTTACCATATCTGAATGAAAAAATAGACTATTGTACTTAGCACTGATTATCATTGTTGCAGGAATGTCTGCCTTAAATTACAAGGTGAATTTCCCTGGTGTCAGGGATCCTATTTTCTGCACATGTTTCAAACAAAGAGAAAACAGTGAATAAACATTTGCATTAGAGCAACAACAATTCCACTGAATAAAGGTCTAACTCAGACCAGGAACGTCATTTATAATTTGTCACTAACCCATAAATGCTGGTATGGAAGAGGTCGCCTATACAATATTTTACTGAAGGGGAAACTGAGGCTCAAGCATATTAAGAAAGATTTTGAAGAACACAAAGCTAGTGATGACAAATCCAGTTCCTCTGTATTACACTATCATTGTTCAAGTGGATCTAGATGATTTCAAATGTTGATATCTTATCTTTAGTGTACAGAACAATGCTCAGTGCTCAACAAAGATTTCCTCCAAAATGAGTTTCTTCACTTCACTGTTGATATATTTGAACCTAATGTTGTGTGTGTGTTTGTGTTTTTGTGTGTGTGTGTGTTTGTGTATAAGAGACAGGATATTTTGGAATAATTTGTGTATGTTAACAGGTATAGGAGAACCACAGGTCTGAACACATTCCAGAAATGTCTAGAGGCATTGGCCAATGTTTCCTCAAGAGGAACATCACTCCTGGTTGAAAACTTCTGTAGTAGGTAAAGTCACATGTTAAGTATGTTTAAAGAATGTTGTGGGGTACAGAATGGTGACCAGTTTTCTGGTTGGTAAACTAGGTAGCTGTGGCACCATTGACTGAGATGGGATAAGCAGTAGAATAAGCAGTTTTATAGGGGGAGAGGATAAATTTCACATTAAATGTGCTGAGTTTGTGATGTCCAGAGGACATCAAAGTAGAAATGAGCAGCATGTAAAAGGCAGGCTTGCTTATCATTAAAGTACAGTGATGCAAGCAAATGAGGAAATGATTGTCACATAGTCAATAATTACTGGCTCACGATTTACAAAAAGAAGGGCAAAACATGCCACTGGGACCACACTGTGAAGCCTCAGGGCTTCTTAGGAAACAGAGGAATGAAGAAAAATGTGAACAACAGCCATGACCATTATTGCACAGAAAGAAAGACATGAGGTAATATACACAGCTTGGAATTTACTACTTTGAATAATTTCAGCAAACTCTGAAACACAAAGTCTGTCCTTGGTTGTTTGATGCTTGACAATGGGGTGACTGGGGACAGGGTTTGGTTCAGGGTATGCTAGCCCAGTGGGAAGCCAACCAACAGGCTAAGTGGCATAGAACTGCACACTGGTTGATTTGCAAATGAAAAATGTGCAGTGAGAAAACTGCCTTAGTATCTGTAGGAAATGCTGTCACCAAGAGGAACAGTTCCTCCATAATTAGCCAGGCTACCAAATGTCAATGCATCAGAAATACAATAAAAAGGAAAATCATTGTCTATACAGATGGATTATAGCAGTCTGAAGTTCAGAACAGAAATAATTGTATGTGACTGTCTGCTTACATGCACCCGGCACAGCACAATGGTGTTGGATGCACTCATTGATTCACTCAACAATAGTTGAAAGATTGAACATTTTATTCCCAAGGCATTGATTGAACTGGGAGATGGGATACAATGAACAAAAGCAGACACTGTTGATGGTAAAAATTAGTCATGCAGGTGGACAAGTGTTAAAAACATAAAGGAAAGAGCAATATACTCCCATTCCTCTGTGGAGAACAAATCAGAAACTAAATGTAGAAAAGTGATCACTGAATTTGAAAAGAGGGAGGTTGAGGTTGGAGAGGGATATGCAGAATTTGATTATTGGGAATTTTATGCATGTGCTGAAACAGCTGTCTGCATTCCATTGATTTTTCAGAACAGGTGGCAGAACCAGTCAGCAATAGAGTTGACCAGTAGGTCTGATAGGCACCTAACACTGTCACCACCTGCTATAGTGGTCATTGAAAAAAACTGTGATATAAAGGTTAGACTCCACATGATTAATGTTCTGTTGCTACAATTCACATTTACTCCATCTTTTTCTCATGAGGGTCAATGATGGTGTCTAAAAGCCTTCCTGGAAAGAATGATACAGCATTGATCCATAATGATTATCTACTGGCTCATAAGACTTAACCTAAGAGAAGTGAGTTTGGAAGCTGTTGATAAGCTGAATTCCAGCACTGTTGCACTGACCATATTCACTGAGCAGGAGACAGATGAGCAACAAGATGTCAGCTTGTGATCTCACCCTGCTTAGTCTTGGGCCTTGAACTAGTTAGTAGATAAAAAAGAGGACCAAAAGAGAACAATAACATAAGACAATTCTACATTTTATACTTCAGATTTTTAAAATGTCAGTTCCCACATTACTGCATCAGGTCCTAATCTCAATGCTATAAGAGAGACATTTATTTTTTTTAATTTTATTTAAAAGAAAATAGACACGAGAAGATAGAAACAAAAAGCATGAAAAACAAACAACAACAACAACAGATCTGATACAATTACACTGTAGGTTTACACTCTGAGGTGGTTGAAGTTTGACAGTAGTTACAATATTACATATCTTTACCTTCATAGGGGTTGATCATATTGACAGACATAGACACGCAAGGTTTATCAATTCAGGAATATTAATTTTTTTTTCTATAGCTAATGTACCCAGCAATACAGTTTTTTAGCTGTCTTATTTATGCATATTTATAAATTTATGTCTTTTTCTTTTTCCCTTCCTTTCTTCCTTTCCCCTTAGAGTATCTCTTGTTATCATTGAAATAACTACCCATAATATCAGGTCTAATATAATCAAGCTAAATAGTTCAGAGTGAAGCCTATAAAGGATAAAAGAATGGTCATACTTAAGAGAAACAAA
>RJWM01045553.1:0-12890 GCA_004363535.1 Dasyprocta punctata | reverse complement strand
AAACCCTACAGGGGTCTTTCCACATCTGAGGAGCCCACCTTTGATGAGAGTCAGCAACTCAGATCTTCTGGATGAAGGGATTAGGGTCCAGGTCCAAGCTCTTTTAGGGTGGAGCCTTTCTGAGTGCTTCCATTTCCCTCCCCATCACCCCCAAGTTTTACAGGAAATTTGGGGCACTGACCTTGAGTCACGTGTCCAGCGGCTTGGTCTTCCAGGCTTGGGGTGTCTCCAATGCCTGCTTCTTCAGCTGGTTTAGGCAACAACAGGAAGAAGACAAAAGCAAAGATAGTTACTGTTGGTTGGACCCCAAGCTTTCCGCATCCTCTGGTGTCCTTCCTCAAACCTGCAGAGGGCCAGGTCCTCAGAGCGCCAGGGGCTGCATAGGCCACGGCCCGGGACAGTAATAATAAAAGTTCCCTAAACAAAACCTACGACACCCACACACCTAGCCCGTAACTGTGGCCTAGGGAGAGACAGCTTCTCGACAAGGGTCCAGGGGCCTGACACCTTGCTCCACCAAGATATCAGGATATGGAGTTCAGAGGGGCACTTGTCATGATCTGGGCTGGGAGCCATGTCCCAGGGGCTGCCTTGCCACCCAGGCCACCCAGAGGGCAGGAGTTCAGGGACAGACTATGCATTTCTGCAGCAGCAGGGTGCACACTCAGAGGCCACCACTCTGATCGCCCTGAGCCCCCATTCACTCATCTGGAACCCCAAGGAGATAAGGCTCATTTGCCTTCCAGGAAGATGGCAGGGCAGTAAGAAAAGCTGGTGACGGTGCTCAGCATAATGTCTGGGGTAGGACAGGTGTCCCAAAGCGGCTAAGCTCCTTCCCACCAAATGGCACGCTTCCCTCAATGGCACACTTGGAGCAAGTGCTGCCTGGCTGAAGAGGGCTGGCGACCCCAGGAACTAGTTTTTTGCTTTTTTTTTTTTGTTTTTTTCTTTTGGGTGGGTGTGTGGGGGTGATCCTTAGGCTTCTGTTCAGAGAATCCCAGTCACCCCAAAGAAAGAAAGCTGAGATAAGTCCCTGATCCCATCAACAGGACCAAAATAAATAAATATTCATCCTGAAACACAGGAGAAATCAGGACTATACGGACAATTCTCTAGAGGCAGCATGTATAAGGCAAGCTGGTACACACCGACCTCGCCACCCTGAGAGACCAGCCTGTCTGGGGCAGGGTAGAGAGACCCAGCAGCTCTGTCTCGGCACTGAAACTGACATGTCCAGTTATGGCTGCCACGGAGCGGGCAACGGGGAAAAGATCCTCTGAGTCGCTGAGCAGCCATGTTGTGGCCTCCTAAGCACCCAGCTGCTGGCTATCCTAGGGCAGCTGCAGTGGGATGGGAGTAGGCTCAGGACTTCTGCATCTACCAGGTCCCCAGGACACACACCCTTTGAGTCCCCTGAACTGACACTGTGCTGCTCAGTAGGTCTGACGGCGACGGCTCCTTATCATGCGATGCAACAATGGGCAAGCACTGGGCCAACAGTCCAGGAATCTCAGCTCCACGCATGGATCTGGTCTGAGTTTTGGACAAGGTTATGGAAATGGAAGAAAATCTCAGAGTGACGTAAGTCCAGCTAAATGGCCACAGAGTCCTTGAGACTGGGGGCACGAGAGAGGGCATTCCGGGACAGCATCACTGTTGTGGCACAGGCGAGCTGACGCGCCTTCCTGCGCCTATGCAGAGATTCAACATCGTTGGCCTGATTTGAGGCAGAAATTGGAGTCTGGTGATACCTCTGACTGGGGCGGGGGTAGTTAGAAAACTCAAGGGAGAGAGTGCACGGGGACAGCTGACATCACATCACTACCATCTTCTCCTGTCCCTGGGCGAGATTTTCATCGCAGGACTCACAACATCCAGGCACTGCAGCCCCAGTGGTATTGCGAGGTAGTTTCACAGGAAAACCAGGATTCTGCAGATGGATGTGCTACACAGTAAGGGGCTAAACTAAGGTACACAGAGTCAGAGGCAACAACTGGGAAACGCTTACCAACTCTCAAACCTCCTGCCACCAGGAGGACATGAAGGAGAAAGAAGGGGAGAGAATTTTTGAGGATGATTTTCTTAGAGTGGCTTCAAGGGTTGGGGGTGGCTCAATGGCCACCTCCCATCTCAGACCCAGTGAAGTCTTTCTAGGCACCAATCATGTGGAGACATGTGGCAAGAGTACCCTCTGGCTTGAAACCTGATGAGCTGCTGTCAGAGCCCCATCTGGGTGCACTAGAGGATAGGAGAGGAGCTGGTCCTGCCTTGGTAGCTGGGCAAAGTGTGTTGCTACTGCCCGGCCAGAAGGCTGTGTAGCCAGTTTGCTCGCCAGTGTTCCCGTGGACCTCACGTGGGCACATCAGAGACAGTCGTGTGGGCGCGTTAGGTCACGTCCTTCGGCCACCATCAGGAGCAGAGTGAGGATGGAGCTGGGTCTTCAGACCTCTGGGGCAAAGGCGAGAGGACATGTGTGCCAGAACCCCGTGCAGAGGATCCTCAGGGAACGGGAGATGAGGTGGGGAAGAAGAGGACGGCAAGAACTCAGACAAGGCCTCCCTGAGGGAAGGAGTTACTCCAAACACCTGCCAGGGTGGAAAGCAGTTCACACCACCTCCACTTACCCACCTGCCCACACCAGCCCCAGAAGGGGACACACCTCAGAATGAGGTTAGAAGATTGACTGCCACATGGGACTGGCCATTCTGATCAGCATTTACAGATTGGGTTTTGCAAATATGGACGTTGTGGTTAGTTTAAATGTCCCCCCAAAGCCTCGTTTAGTCACGGAGGTGACTGAGTCTAGCGTTTGTGATTGGTTCATTGTCTAGCACTGGGATTGGCGGTGTGAGTGCTGCACCTTCCCGGGGGCGGTAACCAGCATACCATATAAGGGAGAAGGAGGTGTGCCTTCCCCTTGTTGCCCTTTTTGCTCTTGTCACTCGCAGCGGCCATGAACGGCTGCCCCTCAGCCACACCTCCCGGCCTTGGAGCCAGCTGAGTATGGACTGAAACCTCCCCAAACTGTAAGACAAAGAAACCTTTCCTTCCTTCATTTTGGGTGTCAGGTATTTTGTTTCAACAATGAGAGCAGAGTAACCAAGACAATGGAGAATAAGGTGTTTTTGATTACCCAGGTGTAAAGGAAAAATCAAAAGATAGCTGGAGGTTTCATCCTTAGGCAGAGGACAAACTCCCACTGAAACTGTGAAAGGCCAGCAGGAGACAATGAAATCACCTGTGATCTCACCCTGTAAGTTGTTCCATGGCCTTCAAAAGTCCTTCACGCTCAAGGCTGAGGCCCTTTCAGGCTTCCAGAATTCAAACTTGGCCCTCACCCATTTCAGAAGACTTCACTGCTGGTCATCTTGCAAAGCAGAACTGCACGCTGAAGGAGCAAGTGTCTCACAGATCGCCCCGCAATGGGCATGCTCCGGGTGGGAACCCTGAGGGATAGCTGCAGGCTCCCCAAACAGTCGTAAAGTGAACATCTTCTGGAAGGAAAGAAGAAACCCTGCCTGGGTACTTCCCTGCTCTCTACTGGTCGCAAATCCTGTACAGAGCCCTTCTGAATTTCTCCCCCTATCCTTTTTATTTTTGGATGCATTCTTACTGTGTTTTCCAAGCTGGTCTCAAACTCATGGAGTCAAGTGATCTTCCCACCTCAGCCTCCTGAGTGGTGGGCTGCGCCACTGTACCCTGCTTCTTCTGCATTTATTGCTAGGCAGCTATTGAAATTTCCCAATGGTAGAGGCCCAAGAAAGAGGGTCTGAAAGGAATGACCCCAGAGGCTCCAGGCTGTGCTGGCCCTTTCCTAGGGCTGGTGCAGGGTAACTCTTGAGTGACTGGGTAGCCCCAAGCCAGTGCTATATCTGCTGGTGGCCTGTCGTCATCTGTGTTCGCAGTAGCCTCACATGCCTGTTCCAGAAAGACAGGTTTGAAAGGCAACATCTTCCTAGAAATGGATGCAAGATCACATTCATGAACTACAGGACAACCCCATGGAGACGCCCCAAAGTGAGACACAGTCGTCTGGAGCCTGCTGCATGCTTGGGTGCTCCTGGAGGAAAACTACTCCTCGAGGGTAACTGGTCATTGGGTAGTCTGAGCAGGAGGGAGGGTGGGCTGACCTCTGATGTCAAGGAGGCATGAATCTGCCACAGCCTGCCTCAGAAAATGCTGCACAGAACATTCTGGAGCTGATGCCAAGACTGAGGCAAGGGGAGGAGGATCCAGAATGAATCTAGAAAACTCTAGGCCCCCTGAGAGGCTGGCAGGGCCCCCAACTCCTAACAACCTGGGATTTCTAGAAACCAGTATTGCCTGCATTCCTACCTCACTTGGAAACGAGGATGACCCAATGTGGACCCCTCGCTGGGGCCATCACTGCCCTGCAATCTCTGGGGGCTGCCCTCACCTGTGGTTCCTTCTGGGGTCTCCATGGGGGGTTGGGAGGCAGCCTGTTTGCAGGGGGCTGTCTCATCCACTAAGGGTGCGGTCACTTCTGGAAACCACCAAGAGTCACCTCAGAGGGGCCGGCCAGCCGCCCAGCTCTCGCCTTTGTTGTGTATGCAGGAGCAGTGTGGGGAGGGGAGTCAGGAGGGGGCTGGCTGCATGCAGGAAAACACCAGGACAAAGCAGACCCAGCACTGCTCCTGCCCCATCTCCTCAGCAAGCACACAGTACACTGCTGGAGGGGCAGTGGCCACTGGATGCCAGCCCACCCACCAGGAGAACCAGTTTGCGTAAGCAGTGCAGTGAGACAGACCAACTGCTGGGACAGTCCTGGCATTTCTAAAGAGGAACTGCTGAAAGCCAAATGATGATTCCCTGCTGTGTGATCCTCAAGGCAGTGCAGGAGCACAGCACTGGGAATTCTGCAGATAGGGCCAGCACCTGTGGTTTGGCTCTGAGGCTTGGAGCAAGTCTTTGATCCTCTTTGGGCCCCAGTTCCCTCAGCTGCAAAATGGGAGTGCCATCACAGGTGACCTCCGAGCTTTCTTTCACCTCTAAGCCCTTGATCCCCAAGTCTGTAACCTCCAATTAACAACACAGAGCCCCCTGTATGGCAATGGTCAAGCCAGTCCTGTCCAGAGCCGGGTACTTGACCACTAGAAGGGTCCAGTTTCACAGAAGAGGCAGGAGGTAAGGATGGCCCACAGAAACAGTGGCCAGCATCCCACCAAGGTAAACGCGTCCAGCCTGTGGTCCTCTAGAGCCCGCCCTGGCATACTGGCACACAAAAGGAGCTGCCAACTTTGAAGGCTTCTCTGGAGCTAATGTCAGCTGAGTTTAGCGAAGGTCATTTAAATTGCGGTCGACTTGGGTGCAGGTTCTGCGGCTCCCTTCCGGTTGCTGAGGGCCAAATGATGTGGAGCCCGCACATGTGCAGGTCCAGGCTGCAGTAAGACTAGGTGGGAGCGCCTTCTGGAGTGATGCTGATGGTGCACTGAGAGCTGTGGTTAAGGAGGCGGGCATGAGATCTGGTTCAGTTCCGGGACCTTCTTAGGGTGGCAGGCAACTTGCTGAACTGTTCTAAGCAGATAAGCAGGAAATGCCTTATGTAGAGAGAACATCTCCCCACTGAGGATTTGGGTTAAGGACTATGCAGCTGCAGCCTGCAGGGGTGTGCCATCACATGGAGCACCTGGCAGGCACTTGACAGCTGCTTTCTGGATTATTCCAAAGGTAGATGTCGGGCCAGGTTATCAGCCTGTGATATGACATTCAATGTAATGCACAGGCCTGGAGAGGTGTGAGAATAAATCTTGAACCTCTTCAGGTAGGACAAAGATGGAGGGGCACATACCATAAATAGGTTATTCTAAACCTATGTTCAATGTCCTTGTCCCTTTATTTCTTCTAATTATCAGGCTGAAAAACACACTGCTCAATCTCCCAGCCTCCCTTGCAGCCAGGGATGGCCATGAGACCTAGTTCTCAGAAGGCCAAATGAGATCCAGGTGGAAATCTGTTGGGAGGCGCTTGCAGGAGAACTCTTGCTTTCCTTTTATTTTGAAACAGGGTGTTGCTATGTAGTCCAGGTTAGCCTTGAACTCACTATGTAGCCAAGGCTGGCCTCGAACTTACTGTGATCCTCCTGCCTCAGCCTCTTGAATACAGGAATTACAGGCATGCCTCACCACACCCGGCTGAACTCTTGCTTTCCTAATGAAAAGGGAGCATATTTGGCTTCAGGGTCCACATATTGACCACTTTGCTTTGCAGCTTGTTCTTGTTTAGGAGGCAGCAATCATGTTGCAACCATGAGGCAACAATCCAATCACTGAAGATGACAGAAGGTGACCACAGAAGAATACTGATCACATGGCAAACTGCTGCTGAAGCCATATTATGGGACACAAGTAAATCTCTTCATATGTTTGCCACTTAGTTGGGTTTTCTATTTCCAGCAGCCAAACGAAGTAGTCTCAACTGACACAGATGGGAGGCAAGAGAAGGTGGTCAAAATCAGGATGAAGAAGCATTTCAGGAAATATATGAGGTGTTTCAAATATTTGGAGAGGACAGGTAAGAACACAAGGCCATGCCCAGAGCCCAAGAAATAAGAAATCCCACGGTGTGGGCATGGAGATGTGGACGACCCGCCCCTTCCGCCGCCAAGCTGCTGTACTGGGGCCCTAGCAGCCCCTGAAAGAAAAGCAAAGTAGGCACTTTGGATGGGGTAAGGGAGGACAATGGATACGGGACAGACCTGCGCATGGGCCCTGCTTTGCCCCACACCCCAGCCTCTGCGAGTGTGTGGCTGACTGCAGGGTGCGCAGGGCGGAGGCGCCCATACCCAGCACTGGCGGGTTAGGCACCAAAGCAGGCCAGCTCCCGAGACAGCGCCCTGCAAAGCACTGAACGAGCACATGTCTCAGCCGGCCCGAGAGGAAGCAGCAGAGGCAGCCAGAAGGGCGGCACATATGGTGGGTGCAGGGGAAGGGTGGCTGAAAGCACAGCTAAGCGCAGGCTGGAGGTGGGGTGCGGGTATCTGAGGGAGCAGTGGAGGAGGGAGGCCCCACCTTCGGCCGTCGGAGTGCTCTTAGCATCAGAAGTCTCAGAGCCCGGTTCCTCGGATCCATCGTCAGCAGGAGTCTGCAGGGGCGACTCTGGAACATACACAATGAACCCCTCAGGTTGACTGCCTCTCCCCAGACTTCTTTGACTCTCAGGGGGAACTTAGGAACAGTGTCTTTAAACCCCGCTGCATTAGCCCCATGGCCATGTGATCAAACCACAAAAGGGGCCGCTGCCCTCCCTCCCTGACTGCCCCACACACCAGCACCACTGGACGAAGGCAAAGGCGATGCACGTTTGCTCCTGGTGGGAGGAGAGGGATCTTGTGATCCACCAGTTTTAAGGGGAGCACCGGTGTTTAGAGTGACAAACAGGCAGTGAATACCAGACAGCTGAGCCATGTGTGAACTTGCTACTAATGTCACTGCCATTAATTAATGACAAGTGGACACCTGGAAAACCCCCAGAGATCCAACTCCTGCCTTCGAAAAGGAATCAGCTCAGGGCAGACCCAGGACCTGCTCCTGCATGAGCATGCGGCTGTGTTTGGACTTTACCCAGCTCCTTCCACAGAAAGCTCTCCAAGGACGGTTACATTTGAAATCCCAGCCGTGGGTGCCTACAAGGAAACTGTCCTTTGAGAATCCAAAGCCTGGCTGAAAGGCCCAAACAACCACAGGGGTCCACAGCCACACCCTCCACGATGAATGTCCTTGGTAAGGTGGCTTTGGTTGGCTCAGTAGAAATGAGGATATTTACTTCTTCTCCAGGGAATTGAATTGTTCCCTCCTGAGTGGCACCCTGGCCACTGGAAGTCAACCTGCCCAGTCATTTTATGTGCTTCATTCAGCATCTAGGGCTGGGTGAGCCAGGTCCTCTAAATGAAGAAGGGCAGGACTTCTGGAGAGCTCTGTGCACGCACAGCTGAGTGCTGGCTCCTGGAAGGAAGCCAGCTGCCCGGAAGAACATCTGCCTCCAGGAACGTAGTCTAAGGAGGGCGAAGGAGACCTCGCAGAGCAAAAGCCCCAAGAGTCCACGGGCTCCAGAGCAGGCCTGGGGCCGGCTGAGGGTACGCCCTACGGGAAGTGGGAGCTACAGTCAGGGAGCACTGGACCAATGGCCAAAACGTCTGGGTTGAAGTTCAAGTTTCCCCTTTTTCTAGTCAGGCGGTCTTGGATTTGCCTTTCAGGACCTCAGTTTCCTCATTTATAAAGTGGGTGAGATGACATCGACTGTGCCTGCCTCCTCCTGGGGCTGTTGGGAGGATCCTATGAGTGAAGTACTTTGCAAACCACACCGACTTATATTTGTAGATCTAGTCCCCATTGACCTGAAGGAGCCAAGGGTTTATGAGGGCAATGTTGGGCTTCTCCTTTCAGCTAAATTCTTTTTTTTTTTTTTTTTTTGTGGTACTGGGGATTGAACTCACAACCTCGCACCTGCCAGACAGGCACTTAAGCCACTGAGCCAAACTCCCAGCCCTGGTTTTTTGAGGCAGGGTTGCACTGTGTAGCTCAGGTCGGCCTTGCGCTCACGTTGTAGCCCAGGCCGGCCTCGAACTCACAATGCTCTGCCTACCTCAGCCTCCCGAGTGCTGGGATTAAAGGCGTGCGCCACCACGCCTGGCTAGCATTTCAGCTAAATTCTACCCAGATGCCCAGGGGACCATGACAGAAAGCCATGGCTCAAGCTATGATGGCAGAATGGATCGATGGATACAGAATTGATGGATGATTAGACAGGGGGTTGGAGGTATGGATAGATGGGTAGATTATGGAATGACTGGAGATATATATATATATATATGATTAGATTGAGGTTATATGATTATATGATGGATGAGGTGGAAACACAGAAAGTACCCATCACAGTTCCTAAGCCCTTTGCTAGGATATCTTGGCCACTTACTTCTCCTCATGTTCTGACCCTGGTCCTACATCCCCAGAAAGACCCTCCAGGCCTCCCGGTGGCACCGCAGCCATCAAGTCACGGCTCCTCAGGTTTCAGCTCAGTGACCTTACTCATTTCCTTATTCTTTATGGGCATTTGCTGGATGAACGGGTATCTCTTGTTGCCTAATGGCCCTACCCAGGCTTAGACTGAAATCTGGAGGGAAGAGAAGTAGATCACAGCCTCTGGATTGAGGCAGAGGGGCCCAAATCCACCAGCTGTGTGGCTCCAGTCAATTTACTAACCTCTTTCTGCCATTTTTCTCTCCTGTAAAATGGGCGTGACAGCAGTTTCACCCACTTGTGGGGCTTCTGTGAACACGAAACTGCTTATAGTATATTTAAAGTACTTTGTGTTTGTGGGACGTTCTCAGTAAGGTACGGTGACGTACATCAGTCACTACATCTCACCTTGGCTAAAGGGCCCCAAACAGCACGGTGAACCACTAGGAACCTGAGTGTTTTTTGTTTGCTTGTTTGTTCGTTTTTTATGGTGCTGATGATGGTGAGACAAATGTTAACCGAGAATCCCTGGGGCTTTGGCAGATAGCTGACCACTGTATCAGATGGATGAATGGGCTCTGGCCCTATGAGGACAAATCCAGCATCACTCTTGGCCACAGCCTATATGCTACTAATGCTCCTTCAGGTACCCAGGGACTTTCAGTCCCCCTCTGTGCGAACACCTGCTCTGTGACATGGCGTGCTGTCCAAAGAGTCCATCTCCTTGGAGACAGAGTGCTGACATGGTGCAACACGGAGCTGTGCCCAGTTAAAGGCCACGTGTTCCAGCCTTCTGGCAAGACCGGGGTGGCTGATAAAATGCCAGGGAAAATATCTGGACAGGACATTCAGGGAAAAACAAAACAAAACAAAACAAAACATCTGTCTGGGAGGAGCTCAGTGAGGAAGAGCTCCCTTTAGGCCCACTCCTTCCTCCTTTCCAGTGGTCATGAGACACCTTGAAGGCACAAGCCACATACTTGTTCAGGATGGTGGGTTTTATCAACCATATGAAAAGGAAAGGCTAGTCTCTGCTTGCAAGCTGTACAAAAACAGTGAAGGGAGCAGATCTGGTCTGCGGGCCAGGTCGGCTGAGTCTTACCCTCAGAAATGGCTCCCGCACCTTGGTGGATTACAGAAAGGGAGCAGCCCACAAAGGTCATTGGTTACTACGGGAGGGTCTGTGGCGAGGAAGTCTGGTTTGGGTGAGAATGGGGGAGGTCTCCAGGCACTGCTACGATTATGATGGACCAGTTGATGGTGGTGTCACCACCAGCAGTGTGGAGACCAGGAATTGTCCAGAGTGGGGGCACATGAGCATGGACTGGACTTGCTAGGTTGTGGCTGTGATGGTCCATTTAGCGGAGGTGAGTGCTGGCTCTTGGCTAACAGGGGTCTGTGGGGTTTGAGCAGTTTCAGTCAAACAGGAGCTGGTTTTGGCAGGGGTGGTTCTAATGCACAAAGCAGAATGCAAAGATGAAAAGAGGCAAGTGAAGTTCATTGAGTGTGCAGTGTGTGTAAAAATGCTGTCCCTGGACACTGGCTTTGGCAGTGTCCATTCAGTTAAGTAATGGCTCATCCCAAATAAGCTTCCAGCATGTGCACAACTCCCTGGTCCTGGGGATTGTAAGAACCTGCACGGTTTCAGCCAGATGGTGAGACAACAGCATGCAGACTGCCTCTGGGTCTCGTCAGCAGCCAGCCTGACTACCAGGAAGGCTGTAAGCACATCGCACCCCCATGTGGGAGGGGTGCCCCAACCTGTCTGCAATCGCTGTCATCTGCGCCATCCTTGTTAAATTCCTTGGAAGGAGTGGGGGAGAAGCCTCATTTGAATGTCTTACCAGGAAGCTAAAACAAGTTAATCCAGCAACACTTTTTAATGCTCGTGGGTGCCTTATTTAACCAGCTAACAACTTTCACTCACTTTGCAGGGATCCAGACCAACTCCAGCTGTTAGCAACCAGTTAGCTACTCTTTGTTCTGGTAGTTAACAGGTAGTTTCTTGTCATTATCCAAGAGTCTTTTATCACTTTTCTAAACTGTTGTTAGTACAGTGACATCTTCTGTGTAATCAAACCTGTCACTCTGCACATAAAAACAGCTCACTCTAAACCCTCAAAAGCAAGAATAAATTTGATGATATCTATGAAAATCTCCTAGGTATCACTGACTTTCTGGGGAAGTACATTTGTCAGGTAAGCAAACCACCTTCAAATGCTTTCCTTTCACAGCGGTTTCCAAAAGGTTAGCAACTGAAATGTTGCAGTGTGTGTATGTGTGTTTTATGTTGAAGAATTGAATAGTAGTTTGAACAAACACACTTGAGGACACTTTGAAACATAAAATAACTTGGTGAATTTATTCTTACTTTACAAATTAAGTATACTGTCCTTTAAAAAAAATAAGAGTGGTAAAAACCACAATTTCCTTAGACTGTATTTTATTATTTTTTTTATTTTTTATTTTTATTTATTTATTTATTTATTTATTTTTGCGGCACTGGGGATTGAACTCAAAACCTCACGCCTGCCAGACAGGTGCTTAAGCCACTGAGCCAAACTCCCGGCCCTAGTTTTTTGAGGCAGGGTCGCACTATGTAGCTCAGGCCGGCCTTGTGCTCGCATTGTAGCCCAAGTGGGCCTCGAACTCACAACGCTCCGCCTACCTCAGCCTCCCGAGTGCTGGGATTAAAGGCGTGTGCCACCACGCCCGGCTCCTTAGACTGTATTTTAAACGAACCTGTAATTTTAGGGCAGTTTTAGGTTTATAGAAAAATTGTGAAGGCAGTAGAGAAAGCCCTACCCACCACCAGCTTGTTATTAACATGTAACATTATTACACTACACTGGTTACAATATAATATATTTTTATTTAGTGTACTGGGGATTGAACCAAGGGTCTTGGCACTAAGCCAGATCCCCAGCCCTTTTTAATTTTTATTTTGTGAGAGGGTCTCACCAAATAGCTAAATGGCTGGGGCTAGGCTCAACTTGGCAATCCTCTTGCCTCAGGCTCCCAGAGGACTGGGATTAGAGGTGTGTGCCACCATACCCAGTTTAATTTAGTATTTATTTATTTGGTACCAGGGATCAAACTCACAACTTCATGTCTGCCAGGCAGGCACTTAAACCACTGAGCTAAATCCCTGACCCTATTTTTTGAGATAGGGTCTCACTATGTAGTTCAGGCTGGCCTTGAACTCACTTTGTAGTCCAGGCTGGTCTGAAACTCACAATGATCCTCCTGCCTCAGCCTCCTGAGTGCTGGGATTATAGGTGTGTGCCAACATGCCCAGCTTAATTTAGTATTTAAAACAAACTGTCCTGCATCTATGTTGTATTTTTTCATTGATATAACTCAGTATGTGAAGAATTCACTCTGAATGCAATATGTTGTGATTCTAACCTGGGTTCCACTCATGGGAATTTAGCAGCTAAAGTTATTAAACATTTCTGAACTCCAGCTAGCGATGACCTTGGGCAGGGAGGTTTGGTGGGAGCCTGTACCCACCCCGCCCTCTCCTCCAGCTCTGAGTTTTGCAGTGCCCCAGCCTCTTCCATCTCCTGGCACTTACCTGGACCCACACTTCTAATTCCCAAATGCCACTTAGTCCCATGCCTTCCTGCTTACAGAGATAGGAACAAGCCTCTGAAACTGGACCCCAGTCGGCCCTGAACTCCAGGGGAGGAAGGGGAAAGTTCTACATGCAGGAGAGCTGGTGGTCCCTGCTTCTCATACCCCGGGGACCCCCGAGATGCTGCCTTGTCCGGCTGGCAAATGTCACTTCCCACCTTAAAGATTCACAATTTCTACCCACCACCCCACACTCTGGCTGTTAAGTGTTTTATTTTTAGCATTAAAAGAGAAAAGTAGGCTGCTGCAATTTCATCATCTTAGAAATGGGTCTGGAGG
>RJWM01045552.1:0-12740 GCA_004363535.1 Dasyprocta punctata | reverse complement strand
GTGCACTGATTTATTTTTAAATAATATACTTCTAAAATTTTCCTGCTAAAACATAAAATAGGATTATTTTCCTTTTTTGCAGTTAGTCATTCTGTTCTAATTTTTAATTGGTCCCAAGGTTTTCATTTCTTATTTACCTATTCCAGTAATACAATAATTTTACTTCCAAAGTTTAATTTTTTAGTATCTATTAGCTATCATTACTACAGATTCTTTTGGTCAGATTTCTGTGCTCGTGACAAAATAGCTGTGAGAAAGGACTCCGAGGAAGAACTATTTATGTTGTCCTATAGTGTCCGAGGCTTCCATCAACAGGCGGACGGCTCTGCAGAGCATCAGGGCCTCAAGGCAGGGCAGAGGAAAGCGCTCACCTCAGGCAGCCAGAAAGCAGACAGAGGCAGGGAACTCTGCAGACAGGCTTCCTTTTCCTTCCACTGTTGTCCCTCCTGGGGCCCCAGCCAGGCGGACGGTGACAGCCATACCTAGAGCACCCGTACTCTCCGGCAGGCAGGCTTGCTATTTTTTTTTTTTTTTTTTTTTTTTTTGGCGGTACTGGGGATTGAACTCACAACCTCGCACCTGCCAGACAGGCGCTTAAGCCACTGAGCCAAACTCCCAGCCCTGGTTTTTTTGAGGCAGGGTCGCATTGTGTAGCTCAGGTCGGCCTTGCGCTCGCGTTGTAGCCCAGGCCGGCCTCGAACTCACAACGCTCCGCCTACCTCAGCCTCCCGAGTGCTGGGATTAAAGGCCAGGCTTGCTATTTTGACGGCCACTCAGTTCTGCAAACACTCTCGCAGACAGGTCCATAGCTGTGGTTTACTGACTTCCTAGTGTTTTTCAACCCAATCAAAGTTGACCATCTAGAATAATCAATATTGATAGTCAACATGCTAATATTCAAAATGCTCATCTTTTCTAAATACTATAATTGAATTCTTTGCAGACGTACCCTATGACAATCCCATAATAAGACTATAATACTGATTATAAAAATTTCCATTTATGCATTATATATTTTTCTTAATTCAAAGATATTAAAGGAATAAATTTTAATCTGTTGTGTAATAGGTGTTATCAGTATGCCAGTGAAAGAATGCTGCAATAGTTTGAATTCTGAAATATGCATTTTTAAAGTATGTATAAATCATGGGTTATATATTTTTTATTTTAAAGAGAATAGAAAACAATAAAAGCTGTACAGAATTTCAAAAAAAGATGATAGGAAATTAACAATGACTATCATATTGCATATTGTTGTTATACCTTTCTAATACTGGAATTATACCAATAATATGGCACAGCAGTACGAGCGCCTCGCTGGCAAATGCAAGGTCCTGAGGTCAATTCCTGATATCAAAAAATAAAAGACTCTAATGACTACAGTTTAGATTATAAACATATGACAAGCTGACCCTTCCCTAGAAAGATATGTGTTACCTCAGCAAACTTCAATAATAAAATAAAAATTCATGAAATAGTATTATTGTTTTCATTTTGTTGACTGCAAAGTTCATCTTCCTGCAGGGTACACAAGAAAAATTTATGGTTTCAACCTTTAGTTTAGAATGAATGTTATTGCTGAGCTTTGGGATTGCAAATAGCTATATTTTCAGCATAGCAACACACAATCTTTGCAAAAGTCATTTAATAAAACTGCCTTTTCAAGGAGATAAAACCCATTGTTTATTTTGTGAGAGTTTTTTGACAAAGAACAGATAATCTAATACAGAAAGGTGATCAAATTAACAAGAAAAACTTTATTTCTATTGATATGTTCTATCCATGTAGAAAAATAGTAAAATTTGTGTAGCGAAGACCATTTTTAATTACTCCTAAAAATATATTTGCTATCTAGGCATTTTATTTCATAAAATTGCAAACCAATTTTATATGACAGCAAAGAACGCCAATTCCTGTGTTAGTTCAGAACATATTTCAATAGACATCAAAGTCAATTTTATATTTTTATTTTGCAAATGAAAGCAATAATATTACCAAAGATGTTTACTTTAATATTTTTATGATCTGTACTGAAATTTAAGAGATATATGCATATAAAATTAAATTTTGGAATAATGATATTTTATTTAGCTATTGATCATTTATGCTTCCTAGTAAGTATATTTTGACTATGCAGATCGATCTATAATTCAAGATATTTGTTAATTTTGTGTTTGCCTTAAAGACATAATATAGCATGCTAAATTAACTATTGTGCATAAATGTGCAAAATTTTTCCCTTATAATCAAATATAACATAAAATTAGCTAAATTGATGTGCAGTTTAGATCCTTCTTTTTAGTTTATTTAGGCAGAGTTTTGCCCCAATAGTTTAAAATGATATAGTTAAAATTCAAACGCCAAGTATGTAGTTCATAATACAGGAAAAAAAATAGTGCTCTGATTGTGTGATCAATATAGTTTATGCGAAGTTGCACAAGGACTTTAAACATAGAGAAACAGACATGGTACAAATACCCTTCACTCAGAGAGAATGCAAACAAGAAAAAACTAACAATTTCCGTCCCTTGTTTCTATTTTTTATTTATTGAAAACCAAGAAATACATATATAATACATATACACATATATACACATATAAATAATACTTATATATAATACAATATGTATGTAAATTAATATATAATGTGCTTAACCTTTTAAATAAACTAATAAAATAGACACTAATAATTAAAGTATAAATAGTAATAATATTTATTGTAAGTGCCAAAAACAAGCAAACATCTGACTCAATACAGTATTCTGTACTTGTCAAGTATAATCGGTAACTGGTCAGGGTAAGGAGTAAGTATTAAATGCTGAGTTTTTATTTGAAGAATTCCAAAACCATCAGACTTTAAATAATTCTTAAGGAGAAAAATGGTCATTTCAGAATGTGGAAATCATTGGTAGAAGAATTTGAGTCCTAGAAAATACAGTTTGCAGGGAATAGTTCACAATGAGAGGAAGTGTGAAGCATATGCACATTCAACTCTGCAAACACACCTCTATCAGGAAGATGAAAATGAAATGGAATCTTTAAAAAGCCTTTCAAGAAATCCCTATGTTAAGCTTGTTTAGCTGAGAGGCTCCTAATGCTTGATTGACCACCACACATAACTTTTAATATTAAAAATAGCATTATTTTAAAATTTAAAGCACTTACTGATCTACAGAATGAAACATTTGGAAAACATTGGAAAACACTGATATACATAAATGGTTTTAGGGCTCAGTTTTTATTTTATTCAGTATTAAATACATTTTTGAATAACTTTTCAGTTGCTAAGGTGAATGACAATATTTGCTGGAAATTCCCTAGAAACGTTATGAAAGATGGATTATGATAAGGTTGAACAGAAAATGGCAGCCTATGGTAGGGAGAAGGAAATAGGTCTAACTCTGCTCACCTCTTGGACTCATCCCTGTGACTTACAATTACACTAGATGATTGAGCAGGGCCAATCTAAATTCATGATGATAATTTTGCAATTGAAAGATAAGTGCAGGAATTAGGGGGAGTATGAGGCATTTCAAAGGAAGAATTCTTAGGGGACGGTGCAATGATGTAATATGGGTCTGTGTCTCATGAAATTGAGCAGTAAATTTGAGGACAAAGAATGTGGACATGAGGAATGACTAGTAAGAAAAGAGGAATCGTTCCCACTACCCAGGAGGGGACTCAAGTGCAGGTTCTCATCGCAACTTTTTGTCTGGGAGTTTTTGTAAGAAAAAATGACCAGGACTCAGATCATTCTGAATCAAACTAGGTCAAACTATAGAACTAAAACAAACTTACTTAAATTAGAAATGGCCCTGTGAGCAGTGAAGTCATGTAGCAAATGTCTTCAGGTGTCTCTCTCCCTGTATCTTATCTAAGTGTTTATTAAAAGATCAAAGTGAGAAGAAAAAACATTTTTTAGATAGGTAGGAGCAGAAGCTGTCATAGTGATCATCCATCACCTTGCTTGTTACATCCCTGGCCTTAATTGTCCATCTGGTTTTTATTAACTCTTGACCTCAGGCTCTTGTTTATTTGTCCAAGACCTGGTCATCTTGACTCTATCTTGGACCTGGTGCCTCATTAGCTGCATGTTATCTTTTACCTAACTTATCTGTGTTTAATAATAAATAGTGCCAGATTTTTAGAAAACAGAAAAGAGGGGAATAAAATTAAAACAGAATGTAAATATGATATTGAAAAAGAACTAATTTATAATAAATAAAATTTGAAAAGTGAAAGGCAGTTTTCATCCACTGACAAGTGGAAAAATTTGTAAAGCACTTTAGTTTTATTAGTTTCAGTGCAACAGGTATGTGTATGTGTGTTGATAAACTAGATTTAGAGACACTTCAGAAAACTTAAAACACATAATAAGAGCGTATTAGTAAAATTTAAAACAGTTTCTATTAAGTACAATGATGTTATATTAAGGTTCTCTCATGAAGTAAATGAACTTAATTTCTTGGGAAATTTTTGTGGAAAGGTAAATGGTGCTTAATGGAAAGAAGGTGATCATTACCAGGCAAGGGGAGAGAAGGAAGAAAGAATAGTATAACAGAAGGGATGGGAAGTGATGAAAAAAAGAAAGGTTAAAAAAAAGGCAGCCAATTTCAGAATGTTTGGGATAATTATCTTAATTTTTAATGTAAGTTTCAAGAATTAAAGGAACATATAATTAAATGATATATGATGAAGAAACTGCAAAATTACAGATTGATGTTTTTTGCTATTATTGAAATAATTTTGTCATTTCCAGAAAAATAAATCTGAAGATTATCATGTTAAGTGAAATAAATTTTTCAGATACAGATATGTTTTTCCTAGTATGTGTAATATATATGAGATGGTAAGAAATCAGAGGGAGTCTATTATTAGAAATAGGAGGGAACAAAATGGGGAGTGTAGGAGTATAAGAATAAGTGCTAGGGGAATGGGTATAATTGAAATATATTCTATCGATTGCAAGCAAAGTAAAATGGAGGGCAAGCCAAGAAGGGTTTTGGAAGATGCTTGTCTTAAAAAAATGGTTTTAAAATATTGACTTGAATATATTAACTTCATATTTAGAAATATATTGAGAACTAGAAATATACTTATTAGGAATAGAAAATTGTGTGGTAGCACTGTTTATCAATTTTATGAAAGTAATAATTCATAAGGTAGATATATGAAATATTTTCAGAAGTTTTACATTAAATATGCTTCTTAAGTAAAGTTGTAACATTTACAAATAGATTCTGTAAAGTGCCTAATAGTAAATATTTTATTTTTTTAGATCAAAAGCCAAAAGTGAATATATGATCAATGTACTTGTATAATAAGAATCAAATTATATTTTCATAACATTTAAAAAAGAGCACTAGAGCACTTTTAAAACACAGATATATTAATAGGGATGATAAATTTTGAGAAGATCATAAAATTTCAGTTCACTTAGATTTAAAATATTTTCTGTCCTCAAAAAATGACTGCAGGTATTCACATCTTAAGGGTGAGATATGTGATGAGATTTTGCATATTTCATCTTCAGAATCTCTTTTTATATCTTTTTACTTCCAAGTAAGGTTATCAGTCCAAGAGCATATGATTTGTATGACATTTATGGAATGATATTAGAGTCTACTTTTGATATCTCTTTTTTAGCATTTTTTAGTATTCCAATTTAAGGTTATATAGAAACTTTTCAACTGTAGACTTCAATTTTTAAGTGCGGATAGTTTCTTTGGAATTACACTGAAGTGTAAGAAATGCTACCAGAACTATAGTGAATTCCCCAAAATTATCTGCTTTAAATTATTTTGCAAGGCATGAATATATTGCTTTTTAAATTTGAAAGCGTTGTCAGAATGATTTACCCTTGACAGAATGTAAAGCAGCTTGTATTTCTAGCAATGCAACTACAAATTTTTCTACAGCAGAAGTTTCACAAATAAGTGCTATTTTGCCTTATAATTTTAGGATGAACACACAGTAAAACATATTGTCAAGACTGCAGCAGGAGCTAATTTCCACAGCTATTTAATATTTGGCATTAGGGATGAACAATAGTTTTCATTCAGGAAAAAAATAATAACATCTACCATTATTATAGTTTAAATGCTTCCACAAAAATTCATGTTGAAATTTAATCTCTGTCAAGAGTTCTTGAGTGGATCAAAATTTAATATAACTATGGTATTTGGAGGAGACGCCGTTGCAAAGTACTTCAGGTTAAATCAGATAAGGCTGTAATTCAGTGGGCCTATGACTTTACAACAAAAGGAGAGAACCAATTTTGTCTGTGTGGAGCTCTGGGGACTCTGCAACCTCTGGAAGTTCCTCACCTGGTGAGGGCTCTGAACATTGAGAACTTTCAGAACTTTGAGTTTAATAAACCTCTTCATAACTTGTCCAACCAGACATACATGTGTGGTTAAAAAAAAAAGACTAAACCTCTAATAGAGCAATCAACGAAACTTCATGATCTTGAATATATGCAAATTCTGTGTAATACAATAAACCAAGATAATCAGCATCATTTCTGGCAAAAATTCACAAAACTGGCAAAAATTAAGTCCACAAAAGTAAGTAAAATTCACTATAGGCACCAGGGACTGAATTTTACATAATAGATATAAATATTTTTCACAAAATATGTACTTAAGAATATGCAATGCCTAGTCACAAATTTAAACACACTCCATTTTTAAAAGTCTTGTGAATTGGCTCAAACATGCATTTTTTTCTCTTCCACATCTTTTCCCCACAGTCAATTTTTAAACATCTTAGTAGATTCAATTTTAAATTGTACAGCATTACTGCCTTTTAAAAATCAATATCAATGGTTCTCCATATGGCCTGATCTTTTTAAGGAACAGTTCCTACCACAGATTAAAGACCTTAAGTTTATTTTCTCTATCCCCTGCAACTAGCAACTCCCCTTGCTTTCCAAAAATTAGTTTCTAATAAATTTACTTCCAATCACATTTTCATAAAGAAATTCTGTTATGATGAAATATTTCTTTTTTTAATTTCTAATTTTTCTGATTGTTGCTATGCAATGACTTGGGAATTATGTCATGAGTAGTCAATATTTTAATTGATGTCATGTATAATATAGTGATCAATGTAATTATATAATACACAGGATGTTTTGCCATATACTTTGATGACAAAATAATCTACAATAATCTGTGTTTACAGGGATAACATTCAAAGTTCATTTTTTCTGATCTTTTGTTTTTTATTTTTTTGACATGTATGCTACACATTGGAAGAAAAAAAACAAACAAATCTTGAAGTGCTGTCACGTAGTATCATGACTTCGACTTGCTTTTTCTACCCTCGTCAGATCAGAGAAACCATATAAATGTGTAAATAAATGTGCTCACTAAAACCATTTGGACCCCAGAATTTTATTTTATTTTAATGTTCATAGCAACATATGCTGTGTTATTCTTTTGATTTTTTTCAACCATAAAAAATGCGAAAGCATAAATTATCTTCACTCATTGTTTGTATCAAAACAGACAGTTGACATTTTTATCTGTGGTACGCAGTTTACCCACTTTGCTAATACACAACCACCCAGCCACATACACACACACCCTATACTTTAACATAAATTAAAATATTTTATTGACATTATTACTTATGATAAAAATTGCTTATGATAGAAACATTCTTTCAAAGCTATATTTTCTTTTTTAAAAGCAATAACTGAGAAGAAATATTGAGTGTATTAAAGTTATTCATAAATGTAAAAGTTGTGAGGGCAGAATGAAGACGTTTCGAATACTAAGAAGAATGAGAAAAAAATGTTGAAATAAAGTCTGACAATCTTGAATTCTTGTAGTAAAAGTGGAAAGATAAAAGTAAAAAGATTCACTTTGGATACGCTCATACTTCAAAACATAAGACGTTTGGAAGTGAGGAATAGTATTTTATCTGCTGTCATCTAAAACAGCGATTGTTTATATTGACAGATTATATTCATATTAAAATAAATATTTTCTTTGGACAGATTACTCTTAAAATTTGGTCCTAATATTTGCTTCTCTAATGTTTACATTATGATTCTACACTATGTCATTGATTGTTACTGTGATGGTGACGAACACGGGCTCTGTGAGTAACACTGAACTTTGACTATGGATTGATATGTAACCCTGATCAGCAGCACATGCTTTGTGTGTCTACTTTCTGTAGCTAGTGTTTTGGGTTAGGTTCTTCAAAATCATCTCCTTAGGTTAGTAAAATTTCAGTGCAAGTAATTAGTTAAGGAAGTGTCCCAGGAGACTATCATAAGAGAATTTAGTAGAAACACAGAAGCCCAGTAACAGTGTGTGTCATTGCAAATACTTAATCTCGAAGTGATCATATCATAGATTCAGGGTACAAAGTGAACCTCACAGTTGATTTTATTTCAAGGAACTAGAGCTGGGCTTTCTTACATTATCCATCTATCAATCCTTGGTTCTATCATGCGTGGGAAGTAAGCTTTCAGTATGGTGACTTAAAGACTTCCAGGAGACCAGACAGTCCTCTGAAGAGGGGCTCAGCTGCTGACCATGTGAATCAAAGTACTGGTAGTCAAGGTGGGAAATGAACAGAGTGAATATCTCTGAGACCACATGGGTGAAACACTGGCTATTTTTCACCACTGTAGAACGTAGGTTGATGCTACCTACATACTATTTGAATGCACACTCTATTTTAAACACCATGTAAACCTTCTTAGTTTATTTTTGTATGATAAATTTTGTATTCACAATTTCCTCAGTCTCTATCCTCAATCAATGTAATCTACATTGCTATATTTAGGGTTGCTATAAATTCAGTACGTTGTACATACATCTAAGTTATGAGAGGAAATTGTGTATTTTGAGCATTAGAAAATGATCAGTTACTATTAATTTATTATTTAATTGTATGTTTTATCCTGAGTTAAAGTCTGCTCCAATGATTATAATTGAATTTGCAGGATCCACATGACAATCACTATCAAGTTGCAAGTACTTTATGTTGAAAAACTTAAAACCTGCATATATGCAACTCTGCCCTAGTCAGTCATGCAATTTGTTTTTAGCTCTACAGGTGAAAAGAGGGTGATAACTGTATTTGCTAGAAATTTCCGTCATCTGACTTTCTTCTATCTGAAATCACACATTACAATTCTTAACATTTATATAGAGATATAGAGTTACATAATACTTTTTGATTTATACTTCTAAATATAGGAATTAACTTATTGACTAAAATGTATATCTCGTGATATTTGTATGTGTAGAAGAATAAAGAAATTACTCTTAGAATACTAAAATCAAATAATGAGCCTTTAAATCTTTCATTTTTATACAAGATAACTACTAAAACAAATGATATTTCTCTTTCCTCATTAAGCTGAACTGATTTATAAATATAGTTTTTCTTTACCTAATTTGGAGAATTTAGCAGTTGTACGTACTTGTTAATGTACAATTTATTTATAAACTAGTAAATTATTACTATATCCCCACATTTGATGCTCTATGTTTAGTCATGAAATTATCAATTTTAGGCATCAAGAATAGATACTATCCACATTTCTGTAGAATATTGTATACTTGAAGTTATTATTAGTTGGGATAAACTGCCCTATCTCTTCTGTGAAATGAACTATAGTAGAGTTTAATACTATCTTCACATATGTGGACTTCACAGATATAGTATGATAAAAAAGTGATGCTTTCAAATAAAAAATATGAATTACAGTAAAAGGCAGAGTTCCATTAATCTCCCTTCTACATCACTCCTAATGCTAAACACAATTATTCCATCATTCCTGCAACTTTCTGAAAGCAGTTCTGTTAGCACCTTCTGCGAGTTCCTTCAACTGTACCCTCAAGGCTGCCTTGATATCCAGAATCAAATCAAAATACTTACCTTTCATGGTCATTTTGATTTTAAGAAAGAAACAGAAGGTTTATGGTAACAGAACCAGTGACCAAAGTGTATGGGGACATCCTATAATATTCTTTAGGAATCTGCCTTTTTGTTGGATGGCATTTGACAGCAGATTTCGGCATACGTTTGCTCACACCTGGAAATGAAACCCATGAAAGAAGATTTACAGAACTGCTTCAAAAAAGTGGCAAGAATGATGTTATAAATGTGTTCAAAGACGGGGGAAGTATTTTGAGGAAGATAAATAGCAGTATTTCTTTTACTGTAATAGATACCATTAAAACATTCACTGTACTTGTTGATGAATATGGTGAGTGTGTAAGGGTGTGGCAAAGTTTGAAAGGTATAAATTCAAAGTGGTATCAGAATGAACAATCAAATGTCTAAAATGATTTCAGTATAGAAATTGAAATACCTTATTATGTTTTTTGTATATATATGGAGAGAAAGAGAGAGAGAGAGAGAGAGGGAGAGAGAGAGAGAGAGGGAGAGAGAGAGAGAGCTAATTGTATCTTTAACCAAATATGACAAGCCTCCATACCAATGTAAATGTCAAGGGAAAAGTAGGACTACAATTACCTAAGGAGAATTTTGTGTACATTAAACTTAAATGATGGATAAAAGCAAGCAAAACCTTCCTTACAAGCAAAACTACACTAAAATCAGAGGTCAAAGACACCAAAAATTACCATTGCATCCGATAGTGTCAATGCATACTGCTATGACCAATCAGATGCTTAACTTTGATGCTCAGACTTCTACACAATTTATGATCTCAAAAGCATAAATGCAAAGTTGCATGTTTCAAGTGTCTTAAATTGAATTTTTTTCTTTCTGCCAAGTTATACCATAATTTTAAGACATAGCGAAAAGATTCAAGCCTAGTGTTTAATTTTCGTGAGTCCCAGATTTCACATTGTATAAAAGTAAAATGCAAGAGAGGAACTATCTCTCTCACTGGCATTTAGTTGTTATTCAGAAAATGGCACTTTATTTATTTAAACCTTTGTGTGTGTGTGTGCACATGCATGATGGTAATTGAACCCAGAGCCTTTGCGCTAAGCAATATTGCCAGCACTTTATCAAAAATCTGAAATATGGTCTCACTAAGTCACTGAATTATCTAGACTGGATTCAAACTCTCAATCCTCTCCCCTCAGTCTTCCACAGTCCTAGGTTTAAAAGCATGCATTCACATAACTTGCTATGACTCTCATTAATATTACATTAATTACTTTAACAATTCCTTTTTAGAGGGTGTTATGGATTAAAAACTGGTGGTCAGTTTAAAACCTGCTGAATTAAATCAGTGTGGTGCAGAGTGTAGATGGCCTGCCTGAGGAAAGTTGCCAGCATAAAAAGAGACATAGAGAGGAAGAGTTGGGCGTTGTGGGTTCTCCTAAGTATTTTTGTTTGGAGCCATTTTTTCTCGTGGAGGAGCTTGCCATGCTGGCTTCTCTGAATGAATTCAGCCATTATCACTGGAGGAGCTCGGGACCTCATCTTTGAGAGTGACTGTGGTTCACTTTGGGGGAACTCTGCTCCTTGCATTGAGCATTGCTTCCTGGCTCTGGAGGGGATGTTTGCTGTTTAATCTCCAGGAGAAGTTTGTCATGCTGGCTTCCTGGCATGTGCTCGACTATTCTCATCATCGGAGGAGCTTAGGACCTCATTGTTGCTGAGGATGGTTGTGGTGCTTTTCAGGATAGCCTGACCCTTATTTTGATCATTGCTTTTTATCTCCAGTAGAGAACCCTCAACCTATTGGCACAGTTCCTTCATTCCACTGGCATAGACTTTCTAGCTTTCACCGCTGACCTTTGGACCTTTCCAGCACAGATCTATAAAACAGACTTGCATGAGTCATTGTCATGGGCTCTAGGCCTCTAGTTGGACTCATGGGGGGCCTTGTCATGGGCTCTGGGTCTTCAGCTGGACTCATTCAGGGCATTGCTGTGGGATCCAGGCCCTTGGCTAAATATTCTGGGTCTTTGCTGTTGTGGACAGATTTCCTGCACTTTCTTGTATATTAACTGTGGGTGACCATCATAAAATAATATTATAAATTCTGTTTCGTATATGTAATTGTTCTCTTTGGAACCTCTGACTACCACAGAGGGTGATAGTCTAAAAGTTTTGAAACAAGTGATATTCAGCAAGATAAAAATATTGTCTGTTTATCTGGTTGCCCACAGATTGTAAGTAAACTAACGATCCAACCTAGACTCATAACTTTATATCAAAAAATTTTAAGTGCTTAGTTTCACCCAATCACTGAAAATAATACTGGCTTTCTTACTTAGGTAGCTGGAGATCAAGAAGTTCTCCTTATTAAGCACAGTGTGGTTGCACATGCCTATCTCTTCAGCATCACAGAGAATGAGGCAGGAGAACCACCTCAAATTTAAAATTAAGGATTCTACAACTCTGCCTTAAAGGATAAACTTGAGTCTATTATAGGTAAATGGATGCAATTTAAGGAAATAAATCAAGCTCGCATGTGTAAATATCATGTTGTCTCCCTAGTGTGAGAAGCTGAAAGAATCAATGTATGTATATGTGTATTTTATTGTTTCAAATTTGCATTTTGAAATTTTTTTCTCCTTAAAATAAGACAGATTTCAAAAGAAAATAAATAAATATATAAATAAAATAAAATAAAATAAAATAAAGGGCAGTATGGACCTACAGAGGGAGTTCAAGGCCAGCCTGGACAACATAGCAATGCCATGTCTTAGATGAAGAAAAAGGAAAAGGAGGAGAGGGAGAGAGAAAGGGAGAAGGAGAAGGAGAGGGAAAGAGAGGGGGAGGGG
>RJWM01045551.1:0-12474 GCA_004363535.1 Dasyprocta punctata | reverse complement strand
GGTGGAGTTAGCTAGCTGCCCCACCACATCCATTTAACCTCTTCTGGCCATATGATAGCTCAGCAAGAGACCTCATTTCCCAGCTTGCTTTGAAACAAGGTGGGACAGCGTGATTAAATTCTACCAATACAATGTGAGTGGAAATGGCAGCACAATTCTGCCCTACCTGGTTGAAAGAAAATCCCTTGCCTCAGGCTTCTATCCTTCCCACTTCCTATCTGGAACCTATTGTCACAAAAACCCGATTTTAATCATGCAGAGGATAATGACCTACAGCAGGGGCAAGCAAACTACTGTCCAAGGAATGAACATGGTCCACCAGTTGTTTGGGGAATTAGTTTTATTGGCGCATACCCAAAGGCTTTCCTTTTTCATGTATCATGTATTGTGCTGCTGTAACAACAGAGCTGAACAGTTACAACCAAGACAGACAATACTTCCTATTTGGCTTGGGTAGTAAAAGTTGGCTAGCTCCTGCCCTAGAGGGTGCAGAACCACCCTGTGAGTGGGTCCCTGGATGAGTTTCCTGCAGAGCCTTGCCTCTTTCCTGGGAGACACAAAGAAACTTCTGTCCGACTGGAGCGTTTTTTGAAATCTCTTTGTTCCAGGAGTTTGCCCTTGACCTTATCTAACATCTTCTCCTGTTCTGTTGGCCTCTAGGCCCCACAGTCCTCCAAGGTGAGACCCATCCCATATATGCTACCAGCACAGCACTCAGACTGCCATAGTGAACTCACATGCTTGTGGATCTACCCCCACATCAACCATAATCCCCTCAAATAAATGTCCTGCTTAGTCCCTTTTCTATTCCTGCACTTAGCACAATGACTGTCACAAAGTAATTCCCCAAAGATTTGGGCCCCTGAGACTCAGACATGAAAGAAATTTCTCAAGTATTTCAAATCACTACCCCACATTTTTATGCTCCCCCTTACCCTGTTCTCCAATGTTCTGTTGTTGAGAATTTATCTTGTTTAAGAATTCTTACTAACTCACTGATGAAACTATTTCAGATTTTGACTAAGTTGAGACTTACTTGGCAGAAACCCTAAATTGGTCTTGGGAAGTGGTATTTCTGGCTGGTCCTACTGTACAACCCATCTTCTCCTCTGGTCATTCAGAATTGAGTTTCTCATTCCATTAAAAAATCTGAGATTCTTCCTATTTGCTCACCAAGTTCCATCCTTTGGAAAATATTTAGGTCTAAAGTAGTCTACAGAGTAGAACTGAGAAATCTACTATGAACCTTATGTATATCCAACCTACTAAATACTCAGTACATCACTCCTGAATTCTCTTCAATGGCTTCACTTCATTGGCTCATAGGGAAACGACTTTCCCCAGTCACACAAAGACCAATGAGAACTTTGTACCAGATAATAGAAAGATGGAATTCTACCGAGTTTTCTCAGTAAATAAAGATTGGGCCTAATTGGGGGAGGGGGGCGGGGAATGCAGCTCAGCGGTAGAGCACATGCATGCACAAGTCCCTGAGTTTCACTCATCTCCAGTACCAAAGGGCGGGGGGGGGACAAAATTTACAGTACATTCATATGATCATCTAAGGAAAATTAACATTTGGACTTACGGCATCTGAGACTGATTGATATCGATCATAGCTGATGAGGACAATGTTATACACAGATGCTGTACATAAAAGATAGTCAGTAATGAGCCAAAATACACAAGTTTTCTTTCCAGAAGTCCAATCAGACAGTGAGGAAGGTATGTACAGAGGAATTGAGATTGCACCTGCAAAGGAAAAAACAATTGTACAGATCAATGAATACAAAGAGGCATATTTTAATGGATAATGAATTTACTAAGAATAGCTTGATTATTGCTGTGATTTTGATGAGTGTCCTCCAAAGATATACATACGTAAAACCTTGGTCTTCAAGGTGATGGTATTGGGAGGTGCTTTGAACCTTTAGGAGGTGGGGCCTAGTGGGAGATCCTTAGGTCACTGAGGGCATAACCTTGAAGGGGACCATGGGACCCCAGTCCCTCAGTGTCTCTGTTTCCTAGGTCTAGATGTGAGCACCAACTCCAACATCTGCTCCCACCATTGCTCACTCTGTCACTTACATCGGAGGCCAAACCAGTCAGCCATCTAATCTTGGATTTGGACCTCCAAACTGTGAGCAACATAAACCTTTTCTCTTTACAGGTTAATTGCCTTTGTTGCTTTCATATAGTAATACGAAGCTGACCAACACAGTTAAATGAAGAAATTCATGTTATTTCATCCAGCGGTCCAGGACTAGTGTCCTGTACATTATTTAAATGTGATTTTTATAATAGCTGTCATGAACAATGATCCGCCAATGGCAACTTATCACTTTCCAAATTAAGTATGATCCTGACCACTATTTCCAACCATAGATAGCATAAACCATCTCTATGTTCAACATGAGCCACTCAAACAGGATGGCTCACCCTTCCCCAAATGCATCCATGTTTTAACATCTTTCTCTTTACTAACTTCATTCATTCTGTTTATTTGTTTGTTCGTCTGCTTTTGTAGTACTGGGGACTAAACCCAGGGAATGCTGAACATATGCCCCAACATCCCCTTTTTTCTTTTTACTATTATATTTTGATACAGGGTCTCAATCATATGCCCAGGCAGGCTTTTAACTTACCATCATCCTGCCTCAGCTTCTCAAGAACTGGAATTATAGCCATGCATCAACACACTCAGCAGCCTACTTCATTTTTTTCTTCCGAGAATATTTGTGTGTGTGTGTGTGTGTGTGTGTGCATATTTACTTCCTTGTCACTCTTCCCTAAAGTAAAAAAAGAACCTCCTCCCTGTATCTTTCTCAGAACTCTTTGGCAGAAGTGATCCCTCTGTAGGTAGAGGGGAGGAGAAGGGATTAGGGGGAAAAGACAAATCAAAATATATCCTGTACAGATGAACTGTGACTCCTGAGCCCCTGCCATGTTGGATCAGGGGGGTTCCAACCAGAAGACAATTAGCCTGCCTTCCTGGTGAGTGGTGTGTGACCAGTGTAGACTTCAGCAAGAGAAAGATCTGTGCCTCCCATATACCTACTGGTGCGTGGGCTAAGAATCAAGCACCCGTCCCCTCACCCCCCACCCCGTAGGCAACATGCTGGTTCAGAGGACTGGCTGAGTTGATAGCAACTAAGGTACATAAAGCAATTAAATGCTTATATTGTTTGGTCGATTTTGCAGGCCTGGGGTCAGCAGTCTGAGCATCTCTTGGGAAGATGACAGTATGCAATGCAGCAAATATGGGAGATTTCCTTCTGTCTTATCTTTGAAACCCAATATTGTTCTCATCATTTTGCTTTATTCTGATTAAATTATTTTTGCTTTATTTCATATTCTGTTTTGATTGTTTGTATTCTGTTTTGTTTTTGGTTTGATTTTAGTATACCTGATGGAATGGTCAATTATTGTGAAGATAACAAGATATATTATAGTAGCTATTGTTTTCCTAGTATCTTGCTTTGAAGTTCTGTACTGGTTCTACTGCTTTGTTTTGATTGACTTTGTTCTGTTATGTTTTGTTGGATCTTACTATCTTTAAAATAAAATTTAAAAAAAAATATATATATATATATATATATATCCTGTACAGGTACAAATTCCCTATGATGCATGTGACCACTGTGGATATCTAAATTGTACCAATAAAATTAATTATAAAAAAGAAGTGACCCCTCTGCCACCTGCATTCTCCCAGCACTTTGCCACTCTAGTCTCTTTGCCAGCGCACTAATTGTATTCCACATTATATCATAATCATCATTTAATCAGTGTCCCCCAAGGATTAGGACCATGTTGCAAAGCAGTGTTTTACTCCTCCCACATCCAGACTGACTTGTATAAGGACCCAAACACTGAATTTCAATAACAGCTAATGTGTATGGTATAGTGACACATGCGTTACAAATGATCATCTCGTTTAATCTTCATACAAACTGCAGGAGGCTGACTTAACAGGTAAAGAACCTGACCCTCAGAAAGGAGCCAATTAGCTAGTTAGCCACTCAGCTAGTCAGTGAAAAAAGACTGGATTTTAAATCAGAAACAATGATTTCAGAAACCCTGACTCTGACCACAACCCTGCACTAAATGAGCAAATAGGCAACTACCACAGTGATGCAGCCTGGCACAGAAACTGCTTACCTGTGAGAATGACTAAGCTGGGGTCCCCTTAGGGATTTTTAACTGCACTGAAATTTGCTGAGAATACAATCAAGGGAGAGAAATCTCAGTGGAAATCTGATCTTGCTGATTGCCATCGTATTTTATAAAAGACTTGTAGAAATTCTCATTTTTGGGGAGGTATGCAAACAAAATTAGCTTATCTTTAATAATAACAGTAAAGATGAAAGAAAGGAAAAGACGGAAATAAGCCCTACATTCCTCCCAAACAAGATGCTACGGAGCTATCCTGGAGGGAACCGGTGGATGGGAACGTGAACTTAGTAACCTTACTTGGGTTTATGGACAGAGGTAGGAGATGGAACACAGAAGAAAGGGGGAGCGCTCTAGCCTGTGCTTATGTATGGTCCAAATAATCTGCTTGTGTCATGTCTCAGTTGTTGTTGTTTCTGGTTTTGCAAGATTGGGTTTTGCTATGTAGTTCAGGCTGGCCTTGAACTTACTATGTAGCCCAGGCTGGCATCAAATTCTTGGTGATCCTCCTTCCTCAGCCTCCCAAGTGCCAGGATTACAGGTGTGAACCACCACACCCATCTTCAGTTGTATTTTTAAGAAGTAATCTTTTTTATGGTGCTTTTCATCCTGTCAAAGGGTGTGTGTGTGTGTGTGTGTGTGTGTGTGTGTGCACGCGTGCACCCGCATAAGATTTACCTAAACTAAATCAAAGCTTTTCAAAAACAGAGACATTCACAAATTGAAATGCCTCGAAACCAGAGACATCATATTTTGGCCCTCGAATGTGGCTTCCAGTATTCCCAGCATGCAAATTTTCCACACCTGCACTCATTTTTTCCACAGATGCCAGTAATCATGTGCATCGCAGATACCGCTGACTTAAAGGTTAAAGGGAGGCGTCTAAGTTAAATACTCTCTTCCACATACTTCCTGAATTATATGAAAGAGGAAGGGTGTGTTCAAAACCCTAAGAGTTGCTTGAAAAATCCTACTCTAGTCTAGTCTAGGCTGCTTGTATCATTGAAAGCTCTGAAAGGTTCACCATCACCGCTCTAGGCTATCCCCTTGGTTTTGATAAAAACCCTACCTTCATCTTGTATTCTATGTGACGCCTCAGTACAAGTGAGTTCTCTGATCCTCTGGCCAGGGAGTGATGGGGATGTTTGTGGTTCATTCCAAAGGAGTTTCAGAAAAGTGAATCTGAACTATTTCTCTACTATACCTCTTCCTAAGTGTGTGCACAACTCCTGCTCTGGAGTTCTCCTTCTATGTCAAATGGAGTTGGTCAGTAAAACCAAGAGCCAGTTCTCTGAACAAAGCAAGAAGCCTTTGGCACATCTGATTATGTTAAGGAAAAAAATAAATAAATAAACTATATTAGCCGGGTGTGGTGGTGTACGCCTATAATCCCAGCACTCGGGAGGCTGAGGCAGGAGCACTGGAGTTGGAAGCCAACCTAGACTACATTGTGAGTTCAAGGCCAGCCTGAACCACACAGTGAGACCTTCAGGGGCAAGGAGGTGAAGGAACAGGGGGCTGAAAGAAGGGACAGGAGGACAGGTGACTTGCTCCCCCAAGGTGGCCCTCACCCCTCACACCCCCTGACCCAGGCTCTTTGTCCAAAATGCATGGCCCACCCTCCCACCACTCACCCCTCGCACCTGCTGCTCCATGGCACAAAGGTATCTCAGCCAGCTCTACCCAGGAAGTGGAAAACTGCACCCCACCACCACCCCCAGTGCACTCCCTCTCTCTCCCTCATCCCTGTGGTATTTTTCTAAATTGCAATTATCACCCTCTAAAGTACTAGATGATTTAATGTGCTTACACCTGCTATTTCTTATCTGTCCCCCCACGCCCACACCTAGTGGAAATGGAAGCACCGACAGGCAGGGATTTTTGTCTGCATCTTCACTGCTGCTCTAACCCCAGCACCTCGGGGAGTGCCTGCTTCACAATAAATAACCGGATGGAGGAACAAATAAGGGTGCCGCTAGTGTGGTATCACCCCTCTCTAGCCAAGCCAGCCTTCTGGGTGAGAATGATGAGCCCAAGGTGTGGGGGTTGGTGCCTCACAGTCCTAGGAAACCCTTGGGGCCAACAGAGGGCTGCGTGGACAATGGAGAGTGTGTGAAGGTATTAGGGACTAATGTCTGTGTCCCCTCCTGAGTTCATATCTTGAAGTCCTAACTGTTAGTGGGGCTCTATTTGGAGATGGGACCTCTAAGGGAGAAATTAAGGGTAATGAGATCACAAGGGTGGAGCCCTATTTAATAGAAATAGTGTCTTTTTAAGATAGAAAACAGACAGTTAGTGCCCTCTCTCCAACTTTCTAGGTTTCTCCCTCTCTCCACACACACAAAGAGAAAGGACATGTGAGCATAGAAGAAGACAATCACCTGCAAGCCAGGAGACAGGCCCTCACCAGGAACCAAACCGAGCCTTGATCTGAGATGTCCCAGCCTCTAGACCAACGTCAACCACTGTTGTTTAAGCCACTCAGACTATGGTATTTCGTGACGGCATCCTAAACATACTACTACAGAGAGCAAGAGAAGAGTCACAAACTGGCATGTGAAAGTGTTAAAGATAAACTTTACCATCGTGAGAATTCATCTCAGCCTCTAACGCAGCAGCCACATTTTGCCCCCGTCTGAGCCATGTGACACACAGTCACACCAGTCATAAATGCACACTCTGCAAGCTGTCTGCTTAAGAAGCTCCAATCCACACTGACACTGCTTTGCAAAGGCCTTCGCCATATAGAGTCCAACCTTGTCCCTCCCGGCTCCCGTTTGACCACTCTACACCGGCCAGCCTACGGCTCACACTGAGGAAGAGAGGCACCATGATTCTACCAGTGCACACTGGCCGGTTCTCCCAAGGCATCTCTCCTCTCCTCTGCCTGCAGAAATTCAATCCATCCTTCAAAGGTTCATTTCGAATGCCCCTAGGTGTGCTTCATGCACCCCTCTCCTGAGTGCGCACCGAGCCTGGCGGTCTTCCTTAGCACTCTCAGTGCTCTATGCTGCTGTGGTCATTTGTGAATTTCTCTTATTCACTGTGCTACATCAAGACTATACTGAAAGATGTGGTAAGCTGCTCTTCTGTAGGTCTCCTGATAATCTGAAACACTTGTGTACCTAACAGTATCTACATGGCCTGTGTACTGTACTAACATTTATGAATTTGGTTTGGGTTGACACATATCTGCAAAGAAATCAAAGGAGAAGGGGACTAACATTTGCTGAGCAAACACTGCATTCCAGGCAATTAACATTTCTATGAGTTTTGTTTTGTTTGAATATAAATGCAAGGTTTATGGAGCTATAGATAAAAAATAATCCAAATATACCAGATTCAATTACACTGGAAGCAATATCAGCCAGCTGACAATTCTGCACTTTTTTTTTTTTTGGAGATAGGGTCTCATTATGCAGGTTCAGGCTGGCCTTGAGCTCACTTTGTAGCCCAGGCTGGTCTCAAAATCACAATGATCCTCCTGCCTCAGCCTCCCGAGTGCTGGGATTACAGGCATGTGCCACCATGCCCGGCTCTGTGCTTATATTTATTATAAGCATTGTATGAATAAGATTCAGAGAGTGAAAAATTACAAAGAGCATGTTTTCGAAGAAAAATTAATTTGACTTTTATGGTCTCTTACTGTTATACAATGCCATGATATATGTAGGGTAATTTAGTATTGGGTATATTTTATGACATTTGGTGCTATAGCATAAAATAATACTGTTAATTATACTGTTTAATGAACCTGAATATCCCATTTTCTAATTGTGCTGGTCTCCAGTCCATATATTATTTCTATCACCGAACACTGTGATACCAAGGAAACAATACTTAGAGATGAATATTTATAAATTTAAACATTTAAGGAAAATAGCTCCAGAAGCAACTCTTGCACTAAAACAATTTTATAACTATCCTAGACTAACTTTATTCTATAAAATATAAACTTTCAGATGAAAGTTCTATCACATTGATTTACACATATATAACATTCCCTTAAAATGCCATATAGACCCTTTATCAGAACTGGAATACTTTTTGTTTTTAATTCCCCCCAAACTCTTATAGTCCCCTAACAAAACAAGAGCTTAATTTAAGGTTTTAAAGATAATTATAATTACAAAAGATTATTTAAAATAAAGACATACAACTTACCCACAAAGAAGTCCGCAATGGCCAAATTAAGAAAAAAATAATTACTTCGATGTCTAAGATTTCTGTCCACAATAAAAGCTAAAATGACCACGGCATTTCCTAACATTATAGCAATAGCTAATAAGGACATTAAAAATGTCAAAGTAATTTTAGTAGTTTGTTTTAAGGTCATCGTACTATTATCTGCTGACATCTTATCGAATGATGGAGAGGCTCTAAGCAACAAATTTTTCCTACCAGAAAATTCTGACAACTATAAGTCGTCCAACTAGATGCTCAATATATAGCCTTCTGCTCAGAGCAACACTTTCTGAATCTCATGCTGAGCTCATAATACTTCCTGATTCTTGATAAGAATCAACTTGTGGTAACAGTTTCCCTTTAGCTGACACTGAGAAAGTGTTTCAAATAAAACAGTGAAATGTTTTGCCTTAAATAATGTAATATGATTCATCCATCTCCCAGTGATAGAGCAATATTATACAATCTCCATAAATTGTAATTGTTAAGTTAACTGGGTAATAAGCTGCAGTGAGATTCCTTTTTTAAAATTAATTCATATCCAGTGAAGGATTCTTTTCTGGCCATGATGTGGTGACAAGCGCTGAATTTCGCTGTCCCCTTGGAAACCAAAAAGCTGGACAGTGCTTTTCAAGGCACTGGGCCTGAGGCAGTAAAGAATAATGATCTCGAAGAGAAGGAGGGAAGTGAGGAGAGCCTAGCGATGTCCTTGCTCCCTGAGCCTCTCCAGCGGCGGGGAGGGGAAACCTTGGCAGGGTCTCACAGACTCCCTGGGTGAAAACGGGGAGATGGGAGTCAGGAGGAGCAGAGAAGTCTCTGGACTGCAGTGCTGCCCTGAGAAGAAAAGACTCCAGAGATGCACAGAGGGCCCCCTCAAGTCTACCAAAGAGTACAGTTCAGCTCAGCGTAGAGAAAACGTTCTTAGCAAAAAGAACCATTTGAGAAAATTGGCAAGAACAGTAGCCAGTGCTCACAGGGGCTGGTTGTACAGTGCCTGCTTCCCTCAGCCAGATGGAAAACAATGATAGCTCAGGGACTACTGGGCAGTATATGCTGAAAGGTCTTGCCCTGGCAGTGGGGGTTAATTATTCCTACTCTAAGTGCTTCTTGAGTCCCCAGCTCACAACTTCCAGAAGCAAAACCTGTAAGAATCAAACTGTTTCCAAGTAATCTAACGATAGCCCTACACGCAGCTCAAGAATATTGACCAAGACAGGGAGCAGCGCAAAGGGAAGGTTTTTTTTTCTTGTCTTCTCCTATAGCCTGTAAGTTACCAGTGGGCAAAGGTTATGTTTTGTTTCATTTTGTTACTTTTTGTTCAAGTGTGATAAACATACACAAGTATACAAATCTGAAGTATATATTGATGGACTTTAACACAGTGAACTAACCCATATCAACAAGCACCTCCGTGTACCATTTTCAGCTTTTCTATGCTAACAGCTAAGCACTGTCCCGACATCTAAAAACCATGTTAATTTTGCCCATTTGTGTGTTTTACAAATAGAATTGTACTGAAAAAAAATTTATAAAAATACTTCTTCATACATGTTCATCCATATAGCCTATATTTAGTTGTTAAGTAATAAAGACATCATTATATTTCATTGTACTATCATTTCATCTGTAATTTATTAAACTGAGAGAAGAAAAGAACTGATTACATTTCCTCCTTTATAATTTCACTGGAAGTAGAACCGTCCTTTTCCACTTGTTAACTGTAACTGGAGCCTGGAACATCTTTACTGAGTAGTTTCAGCTAGTATCTCTTCCTTCATTAAATATTACTCAAAAAGCAAAAATCAGATCTTGGTAGTGACAAAGCAAATACCTCTGATTTCAGAACCTACATCTTTTTTAATCTAAAATTCACCAGCAGAAAGGTACGGTTTCCAAAGAGATAACGCAAGCTAATAATTCTCACCACCGCACCCCATCCCCCTTTTTGAGACATGAGCAAAAGAAACTTAAAGTAATTTTGGGGACTTCCTATCTCCAGCTCTGCAGATCAAGATGAGATAGGAGAAAAAGGCGGCCCAGCCCTTCTCTTTTCCCTCTGACAGTGAGGAGGGGGCATGACTGCTCCGAGCCCGAGCCCAGCACACCACTCCCTTCCATGTCTAGAGCCCCTCAAGGGTGGTTTTCCCACCACCCTTGGGGCTACACCTCCCACACAGGAGCCACCACCCGCCTCATGCTCCTGCTACTCAGGGCTCTACTGCCACCTCTCGATACAGTGGCAAAAAACCAACTGACAAGAATGAGCTTGCTCTTCAGCCCAGCTGGGTTGTTAGATACCTTAACTGAACTGCTCCAGGCCGGGTGGCCAGGGAATCTCAAAACAGACATGGTGTACGTGCTCATGGGTTACCCCACCTAGGTAAAACTGTAATTGGAGAAGATCCTTATTGAGGTTCTCTTAAATAACTTTAGTGCTCCAACTGTGCTAACCACTCTTTGCCTATAACTTGTGGATACTGGACAAATTTTAAAAAGAACTGAAGGACTTCTAATGAGGAATCGGTAGCCCTGTTGTGGCTATGTCTCATGGGAAACACTATCTGTCAAATCACGTAACCAGAGAAAAAGAATTTGGTTGTGGTGACTAGAGACTTGGAATCTTGAAATAGCAGAGACACCAACTCTAATAATATACTTTCATGAAAAAGGTGGCTTTTGTAGGGAGGAAGAAAATAATGAGAAGTGATTATGTCTGTTTTATTTTATACTATTTATTACCATATATATGCCACATACTATATGATGCTACTCCATGAAAATACAGAAATCACAGGTAAATTTAATATTGCAGAAGGTACTAAAACTTAAGGTAGTTGATCAAATGTGTTGTGAAATTGAATTAAAACTTTTCAACATTATCTAAAGAAATTGGCTTAAAGAATATATAGACTTGAACTCACCATGTTGGGTCAGGGAGGATCCAGCCAGAAGACAACTAGCCTGCCTTCCTGGTGAGTGGCGCGTGACTGGTGCAGACTCCAGGAAGAGAAAGATCCGTGCCTCCCGTAGGCCTACCGGCACGCGGGCTGAGAATCAAGAAACACCCACCCACCCACTCCTGTAAGCAACCTGATGGTTCTGAGGACTGGTTAAGTTGATAGCAACTAAGGTACATAAAGCAACTAAATGCTTGTATTGTTTGGTTGATTTTGCAGACCTGGGGCCAGCAGTGTGAGCATCTCTTGGGAGGATGACGGTATGCAATGCAGCAAATATGGGGGATTCTCTTCTGTCTTGTCTTTGAGGCCCAATACTGTTCTCATTGTTTTGCTTTATTCTGATTAATTTTTTTTTGCTTTATTTCATATTCTGTTTTGATTGGTTTTATTCTGTTTTGTTTTCAGTTTGATTTTACTATACCTGATGGAATGGTCAACTATTGTGAAGATAACAAGATATACTATAGTAGCTATTGTTTTCCTAGCAGCTTACTTTGAAGTTCTGCACCAGTTCTACTGCTTTGTTTTGATTGACTTTGTTCTGTTATGTTTTGTTGGATTTTACTATCTTTAAAATAAAATTTAAGAATATAGATTTGATGAATGATAATTTTATAGTAATCAAAAATATGTGACAATTTGTGCATTTTATACTAGTGTCATTGAATTATTCAATTATTTAAATCCATACCAAGTCCTTATCAGTGACTAAGGATGCATGAAAGTAGTTGCATTTTGATTTTCTATTTGATTATGTGCCACAGGAAAGCAAGTACTGTAGTTGCTGTGAAACCAAGAGTTGTCATTTGGTCTTAAAAAGACCTTGTTCACAGCTGGGGAGGGGATCAGGCACTGACTATGCTGAAGGTTAATTCCAGAAGGGCTAGAACTGTCCTGAGTTGTTTTGCTTATTCACTTGCAAGGCACAGGATGAAGGCATGAAACGTATCTGTTAAGAGTACAGTTTCATAATTAAGTGTCTGAGGGATTTGGGAGCAGTTTGCTCCAGCTTTTAGCACTGTTTAATGTCACCAGTGAGACTGATGATTTGCACCTGACCTCCCTCCATGAGCCCTCAGGGGCTCTACTATTGAGGTTGATTACTTAACAAGAATATGCTGGTGTCACCAGCCAGGTATCGAAAACCCTGGAGAGA
>RJWM01045550.1:0-12749 GCA_004363535.1 Dasyprocta punctata | reverse complement strand
CCACTGAGCTAAATCCCCAGTCCTATTTTTTGAGACAGGGTCTCACTATACAGTTCAGGCTGGTCTTGAACTCACTTTGTAATTCAGGCCCAACTCAAACTCACAAGGATCCTTCTGCCTCAACCTCCCCAGTGCTGGAATTAAAGGCGTGTGCCACCACGCCCAGCTCTATCCATCCTTTATCATTTTCTAAGTTTGTAGTTTGCCTCACTCAAATGAGAGACACCATATAGAAATTAAACTTGTATGTCTCATTTCTTTCATTCAACATTATATTTTCCAGGTGCATCAATTTTCCTACAAATATCTCAATGTGTCATTCTTTACACCCAAGTAGTATTTCATTATATGTAAATATCACATTTTCTTTATCCAATTATCTGCTGATGGACATAGAGGAGGTTTCCAGGATTTAGCTATTACAAATTGTACTGCTGTAAACGTTGGTGTGTATATATTGCTGTAATATGATGACTCTTTGGGGAAGATATAGCCAGGTCATGTGGAATTTCTAATTTCAGTTTTCTGAGAAAATGTCACACTGATTTCCATAATGGTTGTACTAGTTTGCATTCCCACCAACAGTACAGGAGGGTTCCTTTCTCGCCACAGCCGGTAGTATTTGTTATTGTTTGATCTCCTAATTATTGTCATTCTTTCTGGAGTAAGAGAGAATCTTAGTGTTGCTTTGATTTACATTTCTTTAATGGCCAGAGATGTTGAACATTTTTTCATATATTTGTGGGGGTTTTTTCATATATTTGTTGACCACATGTATTTCTTCCTCTGTGAAGTGTCTGATCATGTCTCTTGTCCATTTTTTGACTGGTTCTTTAATTTTAGGTTGTTCAGGGTTTGCAGGGTTTTTTTGTTTTCTTTTTTGTTTGCTTCTTTGTTCATTTGTTTGTTTTTAGTTCTTCGTTTATTCGAGATATTATTCCTCTGTCTGAGGAGTAGTCAGCAAAATTTTTTTCCCATTCTGTAGGTTGTCTCTTTACTCAATTGACTCTTTTGCTGTGAAGAAACTTTTTAGTCTGATGTAGTCCCATTTGTTGATTCTTGCTGCTATTTCTTATGCAATTGAGGTCCTGCTTAGAAAATCCTTTCCTAAACCTATGTCTTCAACTGTTTTACCTATTTTATCTTCCAGAAGGTTTTGTTTTTGTTTTTGTTTTTGTTTTTGTTTTTTGCGGCACCAGGGATTGAACTCACAACCTTGCACCTGCCTGACAGGTGCGTAACCTGCTGAACCAAACTCCCAGTGTTCCAGAAGGTCTAATGTTTCTGTTTGAGGCTGAGATCTTTGATCCATTTTGATTTTAATTTAGTATATGGTGAGAGCTAAGGGTCCAGTTTAATTCTTCTACAAACAGATAACTAGTTTTCCCAACACCACGTGTCACATAGGCTCTTCCCTCCAATATATGCTTTTGGACGCTTTGCCAAAGATGAAATAGTTGAATATATGTGGAGAGGTTTCTGTATCCTCAATTCTGTTCCACTGATCCTTGTGTCTGTTTTTGTTTCAGTACCATGCTGTTTATTAATCACTATTGCTTCGTAGCATAACTTGAAGTCAGGTATTGCCATGGTGTCTGCTTTGCTCTTATTGCCAAAAATTACTTTTGCTATCCTGGGTCTTTTCTGGCTCCATATGAACTTTAGAATTGCTTTCTCCAGATCTATAAAGATTGCTGTTGCTATTCTGATTGGGACTGCACTGAATCTGTGTGACAGTATTGGAAGTATGATCATACTGACAATATTGTTTCTGCCTATCCAGAAGCAGGGGACATCATTCCATTTTCTGATGTCCTCTTCAATCTCCTTCAGAGAACTGTAGTTTTCTTTGTAGAGGTCTCTCACTTCCTTGGCTATGTTAATTCCTTGATATTTTGTTTTTCTTGAAGTGGCTATGAATAGTATTGTTTTCATAACTTCTTTCTCATCCCATTCATTGCTGGTATACACAAAGGCTCAATATTTTTGTGTGTTATTCTTGGATCCTGCTACTTTGCTGAAGTTGGTCATTAATTCTAAGAGGTTTTTGGTGGAGTTCTTTGGGTCTTCTATGTAAAGTATCATGTCATCTGCAAATAATCATAATTTAAGTTCTTCCTTTCCTATGTTTATCTCTTTTATTTCTTTCTCTTGTCTAATTGCTCTAACATTTCAAGTACTGTGTTGAACAGAAAAGGTGATAGTGGACATTCTTGTCCTCTTCCTGACTTTAGGGACAATGCCTTTAGTTTTTCCCCACTTAGTATGATACTGGATAGTGGTTTGTCATAAATAGACTTTGTCATATTCAGGTATGGTCCTTCTGAACCTGTTTTATTTGGTGTTTTTATCATGAAGAGGTGTTGAATTTTGTCAAAAGCCTTTTTTGCATCTATCAATAAGAGCACGTGGTTTTTGACCTTGCTCCTGTTTAAGTGCTGTATTATATTTACAACTTACATATGTTAAACCAATCTTGCATCTCTGAGATGAAGCTTACTTGATCATGATGTATCATCTTTTTGATAATGCACTGCATTCTATTCGCTATTTTGTTGAGGATTTTTGCATCTATGTTCATTAAAGAGACTGGCTTATAGTTCTCTTTTTTAGTTGGGTCTTTATCTGGTTTGGGGATCAGGGTGGTACTAGGTTCCATAAATGTATTCAGGAGCACTCCCTTCCTTTCAGCTTCTTTGAAGAGCTTTATGAGTATTGGTGATGGAACATCCTTAAAGGTTTTGTAGGATTTAGCAGTAAATCCATCAGATCCTGGGCTTTTCTTAGTGGTAGATTATTACTGAGTCAATTTCATTGTTTGTTATTGAGTTGTTAAGCATATTTACATCTTCTTAGGTTAGTTTTGGTAGTTTGTATATATCTAGGAATCTGTCCATTTCTTCAAAATTTGCTAATAATTATATAATTTTTTGAAGTAGCTACTATCATCTGGATTTCAAGAGTGTCTGTTGTGATTCCATTTTCTTCATTTCTAATTGCATTGCTGTGAGTCTCTTTCTCTTGGTGAGTCTTGCTAAGACTTCTCTATTTTATTTATTCTTTCAAAGAACCAGCTCTTCAATTTTTTATTCACTTCTTTTACAGCTTTTTTAGTCTCAATTTCATTGTTTTCTACCCTTATTTTTTTAACTTAGCTCCTTAATTTTGGCTTGAGGTTGATTTATTGTTGTTTTTCACGTATCTTAAGATTTCTCATATGGTTGTTTATTTGGGCTTTCTCTGTTTCCCTAATGTGAGCATTGATTGCAATGAATTTTAGGTCCTCTTAGACCTTCTTGCATAGAGTCTCAGAGGTTTCATTAAGTTGTACAGTAATTGTCATTAACTTCCAGAAAATTTTTAAATTCTTTTTTGATTTCTTCTGTGACTCATTGTTAGGAGAAAATTTTTAAATTCTTTTTTGATTTCATTCTGACTGGTTGTTTAGGAGTATTGTTGTTAAATTTCCAGGAACTTTTGTCTTTGCTAAAATTTCTTCTGCTGGTGATTTCTATTTTCATTGCACAGTGCTCAGATAGTACGTATGGAATGATTTCAGTTCTTCTATATTTACTTGGGCAGGCTTTGTGGGCTAGCATGTGATCAGAAGGCTGAGGCAGGAGGATTGCCACTAGTTTGAGGCCAACCTGAGCTACAGAGTGAGTCCAGCCCAACTCAAACTACGTAACAAGACCTTGTCTCCAATAAAAGAATGTTCTTGAATATTTTTTCTAGATCTGGTTAAGCACTCACACTTATAAATCTTCTAAGTCGATCTTTTTATTGTGGGAAAATTCCCAAACCAAACCAAACTGAAAGGGAGACTCTTTGCACTGAGGAGATAAGAAGGCAGCATTTAATCTTTACACGCCCATGAGCCATTGAATCTTCACACCAGTGGAAGGTTGCAGGATAATTCCACAAAGGCAACAGTGCTGAATTTACAGAGAACTTAGTTTATATAGAATTTAGACGAGAGAGGTACAAAGCAAGTGACAAAACATTACCTAATTGGCCATATGCATTGAGTCATATATTGACAAGCAGGTTAGGCTTGAACAGATTTGTTGAAACAAAGGAATTATCATGATATTGAAACATTCTGGGAACAAGGGAAGGGGCCCCTTACAGGGTGAGCATAGTTAAGGCATTACCATAATACAGAACCTTTCTGGGGAGGGGGCCCTTACAGGGTGTCCTTTACTAGCCCAGGGTGCCTTAAGATACAATCACTGTGACTCAGAGCTCATCAGAGATGTGCAGCTCGGCTTTAGATACTGTCAAGATCAATTGAATTCAGTAGAAACAACAGAACAGGAACTTGATCAGAGACCTCTAGTTGATCATGAAATACTTATATTTTTGCTATTTATAAATGTGCTCTTACATCATAAGTGTGCCCCAACCATTTTCATGGAGGTACCCTATTATAGAGAGCCTGTCCTGACCTCCTCACAGTCTGAAAGTGTTAGACCCAGGGAAGAATTATTGGGATTCCAATAAGTAATTGCAATCTACCACTTCCAGTGCGACCCATGGCATGAATAAAGAAACAAACACGTATCTACAGTGGTGGGGAGCCAAGGGGGTCCTAAATCCAGTCCGAACAGTGGCTAAATGGAAGAAAAGCCATGATCCAGGGCCAAACCTGGGTTTTATTAATTCACAAAGAGAGGAGTGGCTCTGGTGGAGTGACCGTGAGAATGGCGGGAAGTAGCGTGAGTACTATAGGGCATCATCTCTTGGCCTGGCTCTCACAGACTAGTTGAGAGCCACAGGCTGGACATCACTGACTTGCCACATTGCTTCAAAGGCTACACACCAGTGCCTTGGCTAGACCCATTTGCATTGTTTAAAGCCAATTGAGAGGTAAAGTATTATTCTGGTCAGCTCTATACATACACAGAATTAGGGCCAGGTTTAGCCAAAATGGAGACAAATGGTCTTCTTTCCAGGAGAGTTGTCCTAGTGGTCCTCCACACCTTGTTTTTCCATCTAATTTGAAGGATAGCTTTGCTGGGCAAGTTAATGTGGGTTGGAAGTTATTTGCTGTTAGGGCTTGAAATATTTCACCTAAAGTTCTCAGGTCTTTGAGGTTTGTGTTGAGAAGTCTGCTGTGGTTTTAATTGTTTTATCTTTATATGTCTTTTTTGTGGCTGTTGTTGTTGTTCTCTGACTGCCTTTAAAATTCCGCCCTTTTGCTGGATATCTGAAGTTAATGAGAGTATCCTTTGGTAAACTTCCCTCTTTTTTTTTTTTTTTATTTTAAAGAAACTAAAACCAAGCAAAGTAAAACAGAATAAAGCCAATCAAAACAAAACAGTGTAAGTGACACAGGACTTCAAAACAATAGGAAATCAATAATGGTTAGCCTAATGCCTCTTTTTGTCTACAAAATAGCTGCCCATACCTTTAGAAATAATAAAAATCAAACAAAACAGAACAGAATAGAACCAATAAAAACAAAACAATGAAGGCAGTAAAGGACTTCAAAACAAGATAAGAGGAAATCCAAAATGGCTTCCATAATATATCTTGCTATCTTTGAAATAGCTGTCCATGCCATCAAATATAATAAAATCAAACAAAACAAAACAGAATAAAACCCAACCCAACAAAACAATAAAAATAATACAGGACTTCAAAACCAGATAACGAAAGCCAGGTGTGGTAGTGCACACCTGTAATTCCAGCACTTGGGAAGCTGAGGCAGGATGATTATTGCAAATTCGAGACCAGCCTGTGCTACAAAGTGAGCTCAAGGCCAGCCTGAACTGCATAACAAGACCCTGTCTCAGAAAAAAAAAAAAAAAATGAAAGACCAGATGATAGGGAATTAACAATGGCTACCATCTTCAGAAGGAGATCTCCCATAGATGCTACAATGCATATTGTTGTCCTCTGAATAGATGATCAGATTACAAACTTTAGGCCTGCAAAGTTACTGAAACACTAAACACTATAAACGTTAAATTGTGTTTTACCTCAACAGCTATCATCACAGTTTGTGTTTCTCCGGATCAGCCGGGCACTTAAGGAGGCTGGATCGGGGGGAGGGGACCTTGGCCCTTCCTGTCCCCCAGTCAGCATGCTGGAAGGGACTGGCACCCAGTTCTTGCCCCAGCGGCCTGTGAGTGGTGCTGACTCTCAGGGGGGACTTGGTTTCTTGTTGGCTTCTTGTTCTCCTCCTCTGCAGTCCATGAATGGCATCAATTCAAGGGTAAAGACTGGCATCTGGTTCTCCCTGCAGTGACCCGTGCATGGCACCAACTCCCAGGGAGGGCTTGGCTTCTTGTCGGCTTACTGTTCTCCTCCCCCTTTCAGCATCTGTTATTTTGAGGGTTGGTTTGTTGATAACAGACATCCCACCTGGGATGAGATAGAATCCCAAAATAATTTTGATTTGCATTTCCTTGCTAGCTAAAGATATTGAGTATTTCTTCATATGTTTATTGGTCATTTATATTTCCCATTTTGTAAAGTTTCTATTCAAATTATTTGTATACTTATTGATTGGATTATTAGGGGTTTTTTTTAAATGTTAAATTTTTTCAGTTCTTTATTTGTTCTGGATATTAGCCCTGTGTTAGATGAGTAGTTAGGTATTAGTTCCATTCTGTAAATGGTTCCTTTGTGCAGAAGCTTTTTGATTCAATATAATCTCTTGTATCAATTCTTTCTGATTTTTGAGCTGTTGATACCCTATCCAGACAATGACAACCTGCAATAATGACTTACCATATTTCCCCTCTGTTTTCTTCCAGTGGCGTCAAAGTTTCAGGTCTAGTATTAAGATCTTTGATTCATTTATTTTGTGTTGATGTTTACATAGGATGAGAGATAAGAGTCAGTCTTCTACATGTGAATATCCAGTTTTTCCAGCATTGTTTGTTTGTTTGTTTGGTACCAGGGATTAAACTCATGACCTCATGCTTGCCAGGCAGGTGTTTGTGCCACCGAGCTAAGTCCCCAGCTCCCCAGCATCATTTGTTGAAGAAGTTGTCTTTTCTCCAATGTATATTTTTGGTAGTTTTGTCAGTATTAGGGACCTGGCCAAGATTCCCAACCTGTATGAGGGGTACAGCGAAGGATAAAATAAGACACAGAGACAAATTTAGTAATGCATGATGGGGGGCTGGGATGTTAGTACCTCAGGATGGGCAAAAACCCAGCTACTCCAAATCAACCACTATTTGTTGGGGGTATACAATGCAATGGGTGTCTACAATGATAGGAGGTCAATAACTCAGCAGATAGTGGATAATCTTGGGATGTCTCAAGAGGACGGGGTGATCCTATGCTAAGCAGGGTTTTGTTCTGGAGTGTTCTTTTTCATCTCAGTAGTTTTAGTTTAGTCTTAGTGGGTGGGAGAGGATGGCCCATCCCAAGAGCTAATAGGAAGTCTCAAAAGGGTGATACCATAATGCTAAGCCTCCATTTATCCCTTTGGGAAGTATACAAAATTAGGCATTGTGAATTCGTGGTCCCCAATATGTCAGGAATCAGTCGGCTAAAGACGTGTGGATTTGTTTCTGGATCTTCCATTATGTCTCATAGGTTTAAAGGCCTGTTTTTATGCCATCCTGGTTTTGTTATGTTTTGAAATTATGTATTGTGATGCTGCCAGCATTGCTCTTTTTGCTTAGGGTTGCTCTGACCATTCAGTGTCTTTTGTGTGTCCATATGAATTTGAGGTTGTTTTCTCTGGTTCCAAGAAGAATATCATTGACATTTTGATAGTCATTGCATTGAATCTGTAGATTGCTTTGGGTAGTACAACCATTTTAGCAGTATTGATTTTCACAATCCAAAAACATGGTAGTTCTTTCAATCTTCTAGCATCATCTTCAATTTCTGAAAGTTTTTTAAAAGACAAGGAAGATAGCCAGGCATGTGGTGCATGCCTGTAATCCCAGTACTTGGAAGGCTGAGGCAGAAGGATCACTGTAAGTTTGAGGCCAATCTGGAATACACAGTGAGTTCAAGGCCAGCCTGCACTACATTGTAAGAACCAAAAGAAAAAAAGAGAGAGAGAAAAAGAGACAGACAGAAAGACATTCAAGGAAAATATGTAGCCCAGGAACTTGGAATGTGACTAGCAGATACCAGCAATGTCCAATTTGACATTCAAAGCATGACTCATTGGAGCTTGGGATGTAAATCAGTAGTAGAGAACTCACCTGGTATACACAAGGACCTCAACTCCATCTCCAGCACCAAATAAATAAGTAAATAAAAACTAAAGTACAATCAGTCAGCAGAATTATGCATTAATATCAGAATATTAAGTTTTAAAACTTAGGCATTTTGAATGACCTGAAGAGCTAGAAAAAAAATGAGACACCCAAAAATATTTTATGACAAATATTATACAAAACCTTGACAGATAAGATCATTCCTTATGCTGCAGAATCTAAGGAAACTACAATTTTAAATACTCAATTCTAATGCCATGCAATCCAGTGATTTTCAGACACTGAAAACCATGGATTTCTGAAATGTATGCACAGTGTTAATTCTAAAAATCATGTTACTGACAAAATTTTACTACTTTGCACAAAAAGGTTAATAACATTTTAATGTTTTGTAAGATGTGCAAATATTTAGAAAGAGCTAGAAGTTTCTAGTCTACATATTCATGCCATGAAATAATGGTACCAAAGTCAACCATGTTTGGTTTTACTTACATGTACTCAGTAATATAATAAAAGGAATCTACAGAATGAGAAATCAGTAAAGAAAAGTGTCATACTCCTGTCATTGACAATGGGATAGACAAAGCTCTGAGTGATTTTAGAACACCAGCATATGCTTAGCTCACATCCTCCAGTTGTGTGTGCTCCAGAAGTAATTACAGCACAGAGTAAAGCAACAGAAATACCAACTGTGAGGAGCAAGATTGTGGCCATGTTCATCATTCTTCTACAACCAATGACAACATGACTTTTAAGAGGTCCTGTACTCCAATAAGATAGTTAAACAAAGATAAGCAGTAACTACTAATAGTTTTCTTCAAAAAAAATCTGCATGTTCAAAGGAAATCTTTCCCTTGTACTGTGGAAAGAATATCTGAAGCAGAATTACTTACAAGTGAGTACTTCCTTGCAGATGAGATGTCTATCCTTGGGAAGGTAAGTACTGCATGATGATTGCAATGGTGAAGTATTTGGGAGCCACGTTATACCACCAAGATGCTAAAACTAGAAATGAGTATCATGAAGAAGAACTGAGACACAGATGGAAATTCAGAGACTTCCCTAACCTAATAGCCAGTCTCATGGCTCCACTGATACATTTCTAAATCCAAGGCTTAGGGATAAATTTTGCTCATGTAAGTATGTAAAGCTTACCTGTCTATCATGTGCACACAGAGTTTACTAAAAAGAAAATACATAGCACCATCTTATTCGGTATTTTTTTCTTCCATCAGGCAAAAAGTTCAAATTTGTGGTACTGCCTCCATGAGATTGTATAATTACCAATGAGTAAATCTTCAAATGCAGAATAAGAAGGGGAGATAAGTCTTCATTTTAGTTGACCACAATTCTAGAGCAATTCACTAACTTTGTGGCAAGATGACCATACGATGACAAACATTAAGTCCCTCTGCTATGTTCAGATGTGCACAGACACAGTCTCAAGACTGTGAGCTGCTGAGACATTTCACCAGAAGGTAACAAGCCTGGGCCACAGTGTCGAAGTTTTAAATTTATAATATGAAAACTTTATTATGAAGGTTTAATAATGATTAAACTTACTGATCTTGTTTTAGATTCACTTTGTTATTCATAAAGTCCATTCTTTGATGGGTACATTGGCCTTTGGCCTCGGTTCCATTGAATATTGATCTTAATAGCAGCCTCTCTCCTTTTACCCAAAATGCATAAACTTCTACTCTGTATGTAAAGAAACCATATTTGTATTACAGAGATAGAGTTGAGAATAAACCAGGCCAAAATGTCACCTATTGCCTTCTCTAAGTGCCAGTCAATTTTAGTTTTTTTCTTCGTACCTGTTTTGGTCGACCAATTTTTTCAAATAACACACACACTCACACACACACACACACACACACACTATGGGGAAATTTCAAATGTTCTTTTTTACAAAAAAAATAGCAGTTATAAAACAAATATCTTTAAAATGCAGACTTTGACAATTCTTCTTTACATATTTTTGTATCTGTTGAAGTTGTTTGTAACATTAGGATAGAGCTGCACAAATTCTAACTCATGGAGTTTGCTTTGGGATTGTACAATGATTTTAAATAATCCTAACTTTGCTCCCCTGTTGTTTTTGCAGTGGCCTCTGTGAGCTGAGATTGAGATAGAGCTTTGGGATAATTAACAACCAAGCTACTACAAACAAGGAAGATGGAAATTTACATCTATCCTATCCTAAAGGCAGGTTTAGGACATTTGGCAATTGTAGCCTGAGGCAAAAGAATTAGAAGTGAAATGCAGAGCACGAAATTGAGGTCAATTAGATCATTTCTCAACCTACATTTCCCCTTATGTTCCTGATTCCAACCAGAAAATTTATTGTGGAAAAAAGATAGGTTTTCTCTTCAAAATAACCACTCTAAAATGTATAGGACTGGGCATCATGGCACATGCCAGTAATCCCAGCACTCTCAGGAGGCTGTGGCTGGAGAATTGCTGTGAGTTCAAGGCCAACCTGGGATACATAAGTGAGTTCAAGGCCAGCCTGCACTACATAGCAAGACCCTGTCTCCAAAAAAAAAAAAAAAAAAAAAAAAAAAAAAAAAAAAAAAAAAAAAAAAAAAAGAAAGAAAGAAAAAGAATATTCATAATACATACATATGTGCAAAAATACATACAAACATACATAAAATATACTGGAACTAATAATGCTACCCACATCACAGATTATATAAAAATAAAATTTAAATGAATTAACATTTAAAACATAAAAGAAAAGAGAAAAAACCTATTTTTGATCTTGGAATAGAAAACAACCTTTTTAGCCGGGCATGGTGGCACACGCCTTTAATACCAGCACTCGGGAGGCTGAGGTAGGAGGAGCATTGTGAATTCGAGGCCGAGGCCTGTTTGGGCTACAACGTGAGCGCAAGGCCGGCCTGAGCTACACAGTGCGACCCTGCCTCAAAAAACCAGGGCCGGGAGTTTGGCTCAGTGACTTAAGCGCCTGTCTGACAGGTGCGAGGTTGTGAATTCAATTCCTGGTGCTGCAAAAGAAAAAAAGAGAAAACAACCTTTTTAAGTGGGACCAAAAAAAAAAAAAAAAAAAAAATCACCAATGTTATAACGGAAAAAATAGAAACTGCCATAGTGTATAAAGACATCAATCACAGAAATGTTTACAGTAGTAAAAACCTGCATATAAACTGGGTGCCTACCGATGAAGATATTATGATACAGTCCAAGAAGGGTACTATGTACCCATTAAAAAGAATGAGGTGTATCTGAATGCCCTGACAGGAAGCGTTCCAAAATATATCATTTGATTAAGAATGAAGTTTTAGAAAAATAAGTATACTATAATTTTGTTTTAATAAAAATAAGGAGGTATTATACAAAAGAATAAATCTATGTATACTGATAGTCCCATATTGAAAATATAATAAACACCAAATCATTATTTCTTCTATAAAATCACACTCCCCTGTAGTCCTAGCGTCTGATGGCCCTGCGGTACCAAGGTCAACTGCTGTCTCCATATGGAGGAAAATACAGCCTGGCCATTCAGCAAGGGGAAGTAAAGAGAAAGTCCTGCATCTTCCAGAGGCAGAGCAAAGAGGTCAGAACTTAAACGATGATGAATAAGAAATCAGACAAATGTGACTGGATCTGAGACAGGAAGGTTCACAGCCAAGATACAGGAATGACATTGGGAGAGAAAGGGGTCTGGCAAGGTAGACTTTGTCAACACTGTGAATTAAGTGACACCAACCCAGAAGTCCCAGATGAAGCAAGGATATGCTGAGGAGATCTGAGAAATGGGCCTGCGGTGGTAACACAGATGGCATGGCAAGCAAGTGCCTTGAGGTCCAAGGTCAAGAACAGAATTCTAACAGGTACCAAGTACCAAGTACCAAGTACTGAGTGAGATCCGTTTACCACAATGATGACTGAGGGAGGAGACAGGTTCATACCTAGGAAAAGTAAATGTATGCAGCTAAAGACGAGGAAGAAATCAAACAACAGTATGTGGATCCCAGCCCTTTCCCCTCCAATGCCTCAGAAACACAGCTTTCCTCACTCCCACATTCCCTGCAGGGGAGAAGTCCAGAGACGAAAATTGGAAGGATTCTGGAAGGTGGAGTTAACATGAGGTGGAGGTAACCAAAAGAAACTGAGTCAATTTATACTGTCAAACAGCTTCCAACCTCACCACCCACTGCTACCCAAGAAAAGAAGTAATGTTTTTTATACAGCATGAATTATAGAATGTTACGTTTTCACTGAGCTGCAAAATGACTTGAGAATCTTTCTGAAGGTTAAATTTATATGACAGAATACAGTCGGGTGTAGTGGCACACATCTGTAACCCCAGCATGCAGGAGGCCAAGGAGGATTACTGAGAGGTGGAGGCCAGCCTGGGCTACAAAGCAAGACCCTGCCTTAAAAAAAGAAAAATATATAATATAGGAGACTCAGAAAGAGACCAAGTAATTAATTTACTAACTTAATCAACTGAATGAAAAATGAATTTTTAGATGGCCAGTTGTCCTCAGTGTATGCTGAACACTGGAGGTGCAGTCAATA